>JAQGAT010000401.1:0-33933 GCA_034687845.1 Pantelozetes paolii | reverse complement strand
CCATAAATTCAATACAAAATACAAAACACTATTCAATACTAAAAACCAATTGTTTTTCAAATGTTTTATAAATTATTAATAATTTAAACCATTTTTTCAATTAAATTGTTATTTATTTTAAAACTTAATGAAATTAAATGAATATTTATTTGAAATATGATTCACTCCAACCCCCAACAAGATGATCCTGGTCTTGGTCCTCATGTCAAATACATACCATTAGCTTAAATCTGAGAAAACAATCCAATGTTTGTGAAAATTGTTTTGTATTTTATATTTGATATCAATTTATTGATTGAATAAAAATCGTTGAATGACTTAATGATTGAATCAATAATTGATTTAAACTTTGTTTTACAACACAATCGCTGAACCAATCCTTTAATTATCAGTTTTTGTTCAATATTTGTAACAATTATATAATTAATGATCAAATGATTACTGGATTTCAATACCAATTAAATCATTAAAGTTTTTGTGTCCGTGAATGAAATCTGATTACAATTAATGACTTTATTATTCTTGAAATTTGGGTGAAATGAGAGCCAAATATATCATAGATTTGTCTAATGTTTAGTTTGAATTGAAATTGTCTTTTGATCTAAAGATTAGGTATTCATTGAAATATTTTTTGGATTAAATGAAAATTTAATTTCAATTATCATCTATTGGTTTGAAATTTCATTAGACCTTCAGTCTTCTGATTTCCTGTGCATAGAATGAAACATAAAACCAATTCATTCATAAAATACCCCTTAAATTGAGTTTATAATTGACTGGTAATAAAATATTCAGTATTTTGTTATAACTTTTGAAATGACATCAAAAATATAAATAAAATTTTCAATTAAATCGGTTGTCATTCAAACAAAAAATATCAAATTTAAGTCAACAAACATTAATAACAGATTCAATCACACAATCAGTAGATGTTATCTAATCTTTCTATACATAGCATAGGAATGAATATAAATCAAAACAAAAACTCAAAACTCAATGTATTTTTTAATTTATTCAATGGTTTGCCAAACGATTCGTAAATTTTTAATCAAAACCTTATTTCTTTGAAAAAACAATTTACTGTTCACTCGATCGGCAATAAAAACAAATAAAATATTCATAAATTGAAATAATGTCACAAAAAATGGATAATTGTTTGAAAATTTTTATTTCTTAAGCAGCAAAACATGTCTACAAATATCTACCGGTATTTTTGTGCAAATTATATAATAATAGTTAACATTAACCAAAAAAAAGGGGAAAAATCATAATTATTATTATTATTGAATAGTAAACGCCTTTAAACACACAATAGGTTTAAAGCGAGTTATAGTGTATTAAAACTAAACATTAATTAAAGATATAATTAATAGTAATTAAAATGAAAATAAGTTTTTAACTTAAAATGTGTTCAAAAAAATGTGTTTTTCATTTGAAAAATAGATTTAATTATCAATTAATAGTAAAATATTGAAACGATTTGGCACTTGTTATTACAAGTCATTTATAATCAATGTAATTTAGTCTTTGAATTAAATTACATTAAAAACAAATAATAGGTTTTTTGAAACATTTTTTTGTATGATATTTGAAACTGAATTCAAACGTGTTTTCAAATCACATATTATAAGGCACTCAATGTTTGTTTCAATTCATCTTAAGTTCACTTTTTTTTATAAACAATTAGTTTCCAAAGAATTCTATATTTTTTTTATCAAAAATTATGTTTTGAAACCGATTTCTGATTTTTTAGTTAACATTTGAATGGTTTATAGTTTTTTTTTTGTTTTGTTGTAAAACACCAGTAGTTTATCAGAGATATTGAGATATTGTTTGTTTTTTTGCGTAGATTTGCTTACATTTCAATTGAATTTAAATGTGAATACAGTTTGAGCTGCCGTTTGATAAGAGGAGACAAATGAATAATCACTTGAAATACAATCAATACATAAATTAAACTCAAAAATAGATGCGTTTATAATAATAATTGCTTTTGTTTTTTGTGATAACATTTTGCGATCAAATGTTTAGAAAAAAATGTAAATATTTTTTAAAAATACTCTTTCATTACACCAAAAGTCTAACAAAAACTGCACAAAAATTAAATAATTATTACAATTAAGAGCCCATAAAGTGTGGAAACAATGCTTTGGGAATTGGATTACATGATTGGGTTTTAACACCATTTATATTAAAATACTATAACTTTGTATAAAATGATTGAATGTTTTCATTGTGTTATGAATTATCTCTCTTTACATATAAAGGGGGTATATATTCGCCAATCCTTTCATTGAACAGCGGATAGACCTGATGTCAGTTCCCCTTCTATTAGAATACTTGAAACGAGAGTTTAGGCCAAAACACAATTAAAGCACTCAATTGTATACACAATTGTATATATGATTAAATTGTTTTGTTGTAATGACAGGCACTTTGAATTAAAAATATTGTTTTGGTTTCAAATATAATATAAAAAATAAACTAAAAATAGCGACAAATACTATAAAGAAATGACATTTCTCTTTCAAAAAACCTTACAATTAGTGAAAACTAAACTTAAATATAGCTCTCATTCATAGCTGCTTCACAATCGGCTGCCATTCAATCAAATGCTAAACAAATCTTTGAAAATATCAATAATTAAATGATTTTTATGAATGGTTTTCAATGAAAAATAATAATAATTAAAGAAATGATAAATAATTTTAATAATAATTAAGAGCTCTTGCAATGGGTTTGGGTGTCTGTGTTGTGACCGCAAAATCGCAACCTATTATTGCGTTAATAATAACGGGATTTGCGATAAAACAATAGAAATTGAAATACAATTAGATTTATATTAAAACAAAAGTAAAACAAAAAGAAAAACTGTTTTTCAGAAACAGAAGAGAAATAATAAAAAAAGTGTTCAAAACTTCAATTCATTTCTCAGACATGAATGCAGTTTTGCTTTTCATAGACTATTCAAAGGCAGGAAAGAGTAGATTAAAGAAGTGATAATACGTTGAGAGAAGAGATGGTTTGAAAAAACATGAATATATAGTAAAACAACAACTTTTAGCTCAAAATACTATTTAAGGCATTAATAATAAAAAACAGTAAAAGTTTTGTCAATTTTTTGTGTCATTTGTTTTGAAAAATAAAATGTTTTTTAACAGAAAATACAAATAAAAACAATAAAAACAAAGACAAAACAAAAAAAGAGTCAAAAATAGAGTAATAATAATAATAACGATAAAAAACAGTTCAGTTATTAAGACAACGAATCCTTAAGTAAATGTCACTCTTTTGGGGGCTTTTAGGGGTATTTCTCACCATTTTTAGGGGTATTTCTCTAATTATTATGCATTTGATTATGCATTCAATTGTAAACTATAGTCAAAGTCTATATAAACTGTATTAATGTTTGCATTGAATAACCCTTTCCTTAAATTTTGTTTTCATTTTTACTAATGTTTTCTGAATTTCAATAAAAAATACTTGGATTTGGTTTTGGCGTCAATTTCTGTCTGTCTGTCCACCTGTCTGTCCACTCAATCAAAGCCAAGTCATAATATTCTCTCTATTAGTGTCCAACAACTCCTCAACGTTGGAGAGGATGTCATCGGTGCCGAAGTCGTCGGCAAGACTGGGCACCAGATCATCGGATTCCATGTTCTCAGTGCCCAAATCAAGGTTCCCGACGGCCAGGGAGTCTAAATTTAAATCAATGTTATTTCGAGTGATATTACTGTTGGCGTCGTCTCTACTGTTGAGCGCGTCCTCTATATTGAGGAAGTCTTCGGGTGTGTGCGGAAGACTATAATTAGAACCCATTCCCAGACCTGAGTCGGCGCTCTCTTGTCTTGAATGGCAATCATTATTGAGCGCACTATTACTTCCCCCTAAGAAGGGGTCGATACCAGTGGTGGAAATGGGAGGCAAACGATTGGCGGCCGAGTCGTCGACAAGACTCGAGGGTTTGGACAGAAAGTTCTGCCGAATTTCGTTCTGTCTTTGTCTCATCCGTTGGCGCTCTAACTGGAGGTTCATAACTGTCCTCTGATGTTGTTGTTGGAGTCGTATGGCCTCAGCATTGGTTGAGACAGTAGTTCCCGAAGTATTCATGTTTTGGAGCGCAACCACAAGACTGGACGGAACTGTAGTTGAAGAGAATGGCGGCGGAGGTGTCCGTCCACTGTGTTGTTGAGCTCTATGCAGTTGAGCGGCGTCGGGATGTCTTGGGTCGACCCAAGTAGTACTGTTCTCATTATGACTAATGAAGTAAAGCTCTCCCGATTCAGTTCTGGCCGCTTCCCACCCGTCAGGAAGAGGACCCGAAACGGCATTTGTAGTGAGATTTCCAGTCGAAGCGCTGTTTATACTATTAATGGCATTATTACTGTTGGTTTGGGGAACGCCTACCAAAGAGGGTTGGGATCTCTGGAGCTGTTGTTGTAGGAGTTGAGGCAAGAACTTAATCCTCGGGTCTTCCCATTGAGTCTTCTTATTCGTGTGATCAATGAAATACGTTTCTCCGGTCTCTGTCTTTGACATCTGCCAACCCGACGGCATCGGTATGTGATTCAAGTCATAACTCAATTGTCTTGAGTGGACGGACTGTTGCTGTGGCTGAATGGGTGCCGAAACGGCCAGAGTTTGATTAAGACTGGCCGGGGATGAGTGGGCTCTGGAGTGGACGATACCTGAAGGCAAGCCATTCATCTGTTGCGGAATCGGCTGCTGTTGAGGCGACGCCGGACTCAGTGGCGAACCGGACGGTTGTGACAGAGGAGAGGAAAAGGAGGCGTCGAGACTGGAGTCACGAGAGTGTTGAGCACTGGACGAGCCGTCGGGTGGCTTGAAGAAAGAGGCCGGGAAGTTGCGCTGACGCATAGGCACCGATAGGGGGATCTGACTGTCCTTCGGGCCAATCACTGCTTTGAAGAGTTCGTCCAAATCATTGCCACCACTACTGATACGAAGGATCTGATGGTTTGGACCACCGTTTGAGTCCATTGAATCACGTGATGGTTGAGATGACATGTCCTTTAAGTTTCACTTATTATTCAATTCAATGATTAAAACAATAATTTGTTTATTAAATCAAAAACGGATTTAAAGTTCAAATCAAATGTTTTTTTAACTCAAAACAACAAAAATAATAATTAAAATGAGAAACAATTGTCTTATCGTTGAGTTGTGGCCAACATTTTGAGTCTCAACACAAGTGAAGACTTTTTGTGTAATAATTGACAAAACGTTTCATAAATTTGAGGCAAAAGTCAACAAAACTTTAATTAAATTGTTTTCAAAACTAAATTGTATTCAAGACTTGAAACCCAATTAACAAAACACAACGCAATGGAGTCAACGGCTCAACGCATGCGCTGTCCGTCTGAGCCTTGGCTTTAATAATAACAAAGAGAGTAATGAATTGATTATTAATTTTAATTCACTTTTAATTAATTATTATTTTTATTATTATTACAAAAATATTAATCAGTTTTAAAGGCACTCAATGTATATCTCAGTTCACTAGTGATGGGAAAGGTATTCAATGTTTTAGTTGTTTATTATTATTGCTTTTGTCGACACATCACTCACTCGACCGACACTTAGGTCTGAATGACTGAATGAAAGGTCATTTCATTGGATATAATGACCGACGGATTGGATATTACTATCAATTGATGTCTTGTAAACACATTTGGCATCACTTGTGATGTCTGTGCAGACAATGGACACAATTATTGTTGTTTTCAATTACACCCAAAACCTAAACTCAAACCCAAATGAAAGCCAACTTTCACTTCACTGAGCGTTGAATACAACGAAACGAAACTATTTTCATGTCTTTCAGTCTTTGGCCTCAAAATCTCAAACCATTGGCTCATTAGTACCAACCCTTAGATGCACTACCAGTGCCGCCACTGAGGGCTGACAGACTCTACTCCCCCTAAACAGGTATTGCGTGCCTGTGAGCACATACCGACCCACTCGAGAGACTGCCAGTGCTTTCTGTCAGTGCTTACACTACTGTCAGACAGTTCTTGGAAATTGTATTTCAATTTTAATGTTCACTAAATCACTACTAAATGAAAACATTTTCAATAAAAGCCATTAAATATTAATTTCATTCCCAAACAGAATAACACCTTTCAATCTAAGGGGCATTTTATGGCAATAATCAAAAGGGGTTTCACTTTTGTTTAATTCATAAAAACATTAACATTTGTTTAATCATTAAAAAAGTTATCAAATTATTGTAAAACCAAAAGCTATTGAACTGTTGATCGACTTTAGGGTGTATTGAAGAGGGAATGGATTGATGGCAAGAGTGATGTAATCATTGTATCCCTTATCTGAAGACATTGTTCACACTCTTTGCACCTCCTCTTCCTCTAAGCGTTAGACCAAACATAGTCTAACATAAGATATTGTGACAAAACCTCAACAACTGGTTTCGTTTACAAAAACAATTTTAAACCCCTTTTTAGACTTTGTTCTCAATTCTCAACTGTTTTTCCCTTTTCTCGACTCAAACTCAAAATTTATGTTCAATTGAAAAATGATTTATCGATTTATTGATTCATTTTAATAACACTTTTGTGAATGAAAAGACAAAAAATAATTAAAAAAAAGTTTATATTAATGTATGTTTTGATTGACGTTATAATGGACTCAAAGATAAGGGGTTTTAATTCAAAATAAGATAAATGAGTGAAAAGTTTTCCTAATTTTTTAGATTTTCTTTTTTATTCCCAAATATTTTAAAGTCTCTGAAAAATTATGTTTAAATAAACCCTTGGTTTGAATGCATTGAATAAATTCTCAAATATAACCCTTAGAATAGAGAAATAACTTTTTTGTTAGACAAACCCCCTTTTGATTGTAAACATCTTGGGCAACATAAAAACATGAATAACCGGAACAGTTTGTAATCTAATATCTATTAAATTAACCCCTTTTAGTGATAATTAGTTTATTCCTACGATATGTTGGCATAAATTTGGTGTAAAATTACAATTAGTTTTTGACAAACAAAACAAAGTATTGACTAAAACTGAGGGAACGAATGGATTTGTGGTTTAGTATTGAAATTGAAATTAAAAAACGCCTTTAAAATGAGTTTTTGTATTGAAATGTAAAGTAAAAACAAAATTGAATTAAAGATTAGATTATATGTCAAACATGTTATGAATATTAATATTAATATTGAACTGAATGTCGATTATATGCTATTGTGTTGTCAATTGTGTTCAAACTTTTGTTAACTCTCTTTACAATCGATGAATGAATTTGTTTTAATGAAACAAAAAGTTTTTAATTTAATTACAAAACCATTGAAACGATTGTAATATTAATTAAAAGTTCATTAAAACCAATGTTTGGATCACTTCTTGTGAAGACTGTCTTCATTTGCACGTAATTTATGTCTCAATTGTTTGTCATTTGTTTTATCACTGAATTGATTGCAATTTTTGTCTGAAATAAACAAATGATTTAATGATTTGATTATAAAACCAATTATTTATGAGATTTTAAATACAATTAATAAACAGTTTATCCAATCGTTGAGCGAAAGGTTTGTTTGTATTTCAGTGTCATTTAAGTGTCATTTAAGTGACAATTGTGTTAATAATTGATTAAATTTTATGTAATTTTTAGATTTGTTTACATTTTTAAGACTAAAATGAACCGTCTCTTCGGAAGGGGTAAAGACAAAACCCCTGCGCCCACACTCACCGATTGTATCTCTAATGTATGTACTGTTGACTCAGATATGGCTTAGAGTTTATACCATTGATGTGCTCACAGGTGGACAGTAGGTCTGAATCGGTGGACAAAAAGATTAATCGATTGGACGCAGAGTTAGTCAAATATAAGGATCAGATGAAGAAGATGAGAGAAGGACCGGCTAAGGTATGGGAGCACAGGGAGGGGTCCACACCTTTAACCATCGATTAATTGCTTTGTCTTCAGAACGCTATCAAACAAAAGGCTTTACGTGTCTTAAAGCAGCGGAAGATGTATGAGAGCCAAAGGGATAACCTGATGCAACAGTCCTTCAATATGGAACAGACCAATTATGCCACTCAGATGCTCAAGGACACCAAAACCACTGTCGACGCCATGAAGCTCGGGGTCAAAGAAATGAAACGGGAGTTCAAGAAAGTAAATATCGATAAAATAGAGGTAATTATCGGCTCTTTTGGCGGTTTTTTGTTTCTTATTGTTTTGTACATCGTTTGAATGCCTTCACAGGACATGCAGGACGAGTTGGAGGACATGTTAGAACAGGCCAATGAGGTCCAGGAGGTGTTGGGCCGCAGTTATGGCTGTCCTGATGTCGATGAGGATGAACTCGAAGCCGGTTTGACATTGGTTTAGGTTTCTCTCATTTTTTAACATGATTTTCATATTTGGACAGAATTGGAGGCATTGGGTGATGAACTGGCTTTGGATACCGACACCTCGTACCTTGAAGAGGTATCCGCACCTAAAGTGCCCACAAGAGAACCCGGCGCTGAGAGCGTCAATAGTGTAAGCAATTTGGTTATAATTATTCACTTTATATACCGTATTATTGAACTTCTTTTTGCCCAAAAGGACGGACAACTGGTCGATGAGTTTGGTTTACCGAAGATCGCGGCCACTTGAGGATAGTTGAGGTCATTTCGGTAAAACACTATTTGTTTACATTTATTTCAATTCAGTATTTGTTTTATAAATTAATTACAATTTTATTAAAAATAAAAACACTTTATAAACAAATATTTATTTTATACTTCTCTATGATATCCCTTAAGACCTCAAACCTAAATGACCTGTTCTTCAGCTTAGTGTCAATGCTTTGTAGGAATGCCTGAGAATATTGTGATGTCTTGTGCGGCAAATGAATTGTCCAGACGTTCGGCAATACTTTAAATTTATAACTATTTTAAAGACAAAAAATTGTTTATAAATTGATGTAAACTAGTGCTAACTGTGCGTCGAGTGCTTACCCGTTGGCGAACAGCTCTGTCGAGTGCATCACTTTATTCATACCATAGTTCTTCAGCCGTTCATCAAAAAGTGGAAAATCAGTTGTTTTTCTGAAAATATTTTCAAACAATTAAATAATTTTGAGATAAAATGTAAACAACGGTTGTATTACTCGACCACCAAATAGGGCTCGTATTTGTCTGAGAAGCCGATGACCTCATAGACATCGGTTGCGTAAAACCATTTCCAATAGTTTGTCAATCGATGCGCTTCTGATGACTCCAACAGACCTTTGAGTGCAAAACAAACCATTCATTCAACGATTAAATGACAAAAACATTGAAAACTGACGAAAGGGTTGAACAATGGGTTCCTCTCTATGTATTAATTGCATGAATTCCTCTTTGGTTTTAGGGATCGGGTCTTCTTTCTGAACAAATGTACAACAAATGACACTTTTGTGACCAAAAACAAGTCAAACAGTGATTACTTGAGGCGCTTCCGTGTATTCAAAGGCCGGGACTATAAATGCTGTTTTGATATCATATTTGTGTTTAGAATATATTGACATAAATCTGGTGCTCAGCTCAGGACAGGGCTGAAAGTCTGCGTCCGATATAAACATGAATTTTGTCTTCACGTGTTTGATCGCTATATTTCTCAAAGCATTGATGGGATAGTCATTGTCTTCCAGGCCTGAGACCAGATTGACATCACTTTCTTGAGTTAAATTCAAATTTCGTAACTTTTTTGTGATATAAAGGCTTTGTTTGAATAAATTTGTTATTACTTTACATATGATTACATGAATACCAATCACATACCGATGCCATTCCTGTATTCCTTGAGTGAGAGACTTCACCGCTACATAAATAGTGACTGAGACGGGTCCCACCCATGACTGCAAACTGCGCTCTAATATAATAAGTCTGTCCATCGATACCTGGGTTACTGTCAATGGGTTTCAAGTTTAGAGTATGTCATTAATACCCCTTATTTGACACAAAACCCCCTGAGTTTACTCAAAGAAAATATTAATTCATACCAAAAGTTATCTCAGATTTAGACCGAGTTTTAGATCCAGGAGTGAAAGGAATGACTAGTTTTTCGTATTTAATAGACTCTGAGTGTTGGACCGGTTTATATGAGTTGTGACACCACCGGCCGATTCGGTCAATCGTCACAATCTTATTATTTTCTATTAAATGCATATAAAATTCAATTGAAATGAAAAATAATCATAAAATTATACCCAAAACGGGCGAAACCCTGACATCAGTGAAGGAAACGGTTCCGGAATAACCGAAACACACAATCATTGTTGTAATAGATTTCATACGTTTTGTATATCTGTTTGAAACGACCTTTCTTTGGGTCCATAACTCAAGTTCTGCTGGAAATTGTAATCTATTTATAAAATTCAATAAAAGTTTTTGTTTTAAACATAAATACAATAATTGTTTCAAAGATTTCAAAGAAATGCCATAAAAGCTGAAAATAAGTCCATTTAATGAAAAATCAATGAATGGACAGGAATTTGGGTTTAGTATTAGATTTATGACAAACACTTGCATTCAATTTCATTTCTAATAATAAGTTATGAAAAGTTGTGTCAATAGAGAGACAACTTTCATAACGACTGCCAAAAACGCCAACGCATTCATCGATACCTTCACTGAAACAGCGATTCAACTAAACATTCAATTCATTAAAAATGTGAACATTTTGTTGAATAAAAGCCCAAAATGTTTGATATATAGACCCAATTAAACAAAATATTCTTGGTAATGGTCTAAATGTTTTTATCTTACAATCTTGGTCATATTTATACACCTGACTATTGTATTCATGCCAGGGATGACCTTTCATATATTTGTTAACAAAAGAGTGAAGACTGTGGTTTTGAAGACAAAATACTGTGGTTTGAGATTTGGTTTCAATTAAAGACTAAATTACAGGAAATTTCAACGAAAAACACTTATTTTGAAATAAATTTGCAAATAATAGTCGACTGAAAACAAATCAATACAATATATTATAAGCCATTCATTGAAACATTCATTGATTTTTTGGGCGAAAATTATTACTTAATCTCTCTATAAGTCAGTGAAAAGAGGATTTAGTTTACAATAAAAAGCACACATTTATTGAGTGAGCGATTGAATGAAAACATTGAATGAATGAAAGGTTTGATTACCGAATAATTTCCTCCGAATTGTCCTCAAATTTGATTAATACTAAAAACCCATAAAAGGCTTCATTGCTCTGCAATTCAGACAAACATTTTGGTTAAGAAATTTTGGTGTAAAATGCTTTGAATGAGAGGACAGACCTGTTCTAGCAGTTGGTCTGCAGTGGCTCTCAAACTGATTTGGATTTGATATAAATCAAAGTCATGTCTGATTGGTATGAACTGATAGATCGCTCGACTTCTGTCTGCTTTGCATTTCGTCGACAATATCTTTAAAGTGAAAAAAAATTGTTTTAAATATTAAACTAAATTTTGTTAACAATTGGGTATCACTTGAGGACAGATAGACCAGTGATTGTTAAGGCATTTGATATACACATCCCATTTGGAGTGATCGGTAAACCATCCCATGTCTGAGATATTGTTTGATTTGATTATATTATTGTGGATTAGGTTTAGCGGCAAATCGTCTTCACATGTAATCAAAGATATTTTGCCGACATTTGAGTGATTGTGTTGTGAATAGTGTTTACTATATATTGGATTAGATTTCACACAATTAGGAGTGTATTAAAGGGTTTGCAAGTTATTAAACATTTTATAATTATTGCCCCTTTTAAGGGTTATATAACTTATATTACACTAAAGTTTAAATTGTTTGCAAAGGATTGAACTATTGATTAATATTTTGATTGATTTTAGTTTTAAATGTGTTTTAAAGTAAACAAAATATAATTTTTCTTAAATCTGTTGTCAAAAAGCAGACAATTGATGGCAAATAAGGGGTATTTAAGGGTTAAATGAATTTGTGGTCCATTTTTAGCGCTGATTATCGATTGGACGGAAGGGCTGACTGTCTGTGCATTCAATGATTCAATAAATCAATTGTTTTAGACATTAATTAAACCACAAAATGGTTATCACTTTTAGCACTGATATTACTGTTCCCTAAAAACTGATACAAAGTTATAATTTAAAGACAAATCCACTAAACATTAAAAAACTAATTGATTTGAGGCCTAAAAAGGACAGTCGACTACAGCTCCCCAGTGTGTGGGCACCGGCAGCCAATGGGTGGGAATGGGCTGAAGAGGGGATCAGTTGTTGTCATACCTGTAATGAGTGTCAAAATAGTAAACCAAATGAATGTAAATCATAACAACTGATAGACAGCTGTGTATAGCGATTGCCAACACTATTATCTGCAATGAATTGCTTTTTCCGATATTTCGGTTCAGTTTATGCATTAAATAATCCATTATTACTGCTATTGTCTCTAAAAGACTGAAAAACACATTCTTCTGGTAAACGACTGAAGAATTTTTGTGACAATAATTGTCTAACAATTGTATTAAAAGTGTATTAAATGTGAAATCAATTGAAATTTAATGAAAAAATATTTTGTTTTCACGTTTTGTATGAAAACATAACACAAATGTGACTCAAGTTGTGACCAATCATTGCATTCATCTCTTGTGTCCTCTCTTTCGCCATAAATGACGAGAAGATTACGAATAATGTGTTATAAAGTGCAGAATATTCTGCAACTAATCACAGATTTATTACATTTTTTCAACAATTTTCTCAAAAAGTATTTGATTTTTATGTTTTAATAAATCAAATATTTTTATTTGTTTTATTTTTGAGTTATTAATACATACCTGTGCTTATACTACATATACTACATGTGCTAACTTGTCGTTCAAGAGTCCCTATGATTTCAATACTCATACAAAACAATTGTTTTAATTTTGACGACAATATAGGAGAGAATCTATAGTTTGATATTTGTTTGTGAAGTCTATAAGTCTATGAATGTTTAATGAATGTGTAAATCATTGATATACAGTATTAAATAAATTATATCTAAAGCTGACCTAGGTATTACCTTAGGTTAGTATTGCCTAATAATTATTATTAATTTCAATATTCATTTGTTTTGTTTTGTTTGTTCGGAAGTAGTGATAAATTTTTCAGTATTTGATAAATGAGTTTTGGGTTTACCCCTCATATTCTGAATAAATTTTTATTACACAAAACAAATAATGAGATAATATTTGACTGACATTTGAATCACAATATTCTCCTATCAGTGAATTAAAAACTATTTATAGAGTATTTGTACATTTCTTTCGTGCAATCAATTCAATTGCAATTAAATGTAATTAAAAGCAAATTAAGATATTTTGAAATAAAAGTCAACAAAATTTTCAATCATTATTATTTATATATAAAAATTGTTTGACTGACTGTTGACTGGAAATTATGAAATTAAACTCATTTAAGAGATTATTAGTCATTACTAAAGCGTATAAATTTATTTAAGAATAACCCTCTTTATATTCAATGAAATATTTAACTAAAATCATTGAAATATTTAATTATATTTAACTAAAATTATTCAAAATTTCACTATTTTTCTGTTAAAAAGTTGATTTCACAATTAATCAATGTAATATTAATCAATTATAAAACTAATCTAGCATTTTTTAATTAGTTTTATACATTATACGTTAATTTCAACTTATACATTTTTGAAAAATAATAAATAATAAGCTATAAAACTACATAAAAACCAACATATAGTTCACTTAACCACCTTTTTCTAACCTAACCCTAGTTATTGCTTTTCTCCAAGCTTAGCTCAAACTTCAAGAAAATCACTAAACGTTTTTTGCAAATATTGGATATTTTATCAATAGGAAGGGGGTACACAATTTTACAGCGTTTCTTCGGAGTTGATAATTATCACCATAGACTCTTGTTTCAAGTAACTAAATTTCAATTTATCTAATAAAAATGTACACTCAGAGACAATCATTTTAAAAATTCAAATTTGACTGTGTTTTGCATTCAATTTCAACTCAAATATCAATTCTTTGTCTAAAATTCAAACATTTAATTGAAAACCAGTTTTGGATATGAAATGTAAAACAGATTAAATCCCTTTCAGGTGTTAAATACTTTTCAAATATTCAAATGACCTCTACCTTATCCCTATCTCTTATCATTTGTTTGTTTACTGACAGATTATAACTTGAAACAAGAGTCTATGATTATCACTATATTTTATAGAATAAACTTTTGAATATTACTCAGGATGTTGAATATTTACCACTTAGAGTGAAATTTCTTTCAAAAACTGTTAATCTATTGTATTTTCAGGCAAACTTTAATAAATATAATTTTTTAAATTAAAGAAAAATTACAAAAATATCTCAAAACCCCTATTTTTTATCAAAATTCTCAAAATATTTATTTATTTTTGAAATATTTATTTATATTTATTTATGTAAAAATAACTTTTGCCAAAACAATCGTTATTATATGATTCGGATAGATTCTAAATCACCTTGTTGATATCTCTTACCGATAAAAATATTTAATTAAATACTTTTATACGCTTTAGTCATTACTTTCAGGTTTCACACAATTTTGACGTGAATTCAACGTAACGTCAATTAAAATTAAATAAATTATTTGTTTGACTCATAAACTGATCATAAATTTAATTTTTACTTTCATTTTTGTTTCAAATCGGAAATAATCAACATTTTATTAGTTGTAATAAAAGTTTTGACAATTTATCCAAAGTGTGTACCTGATCAAATATTCAACATTTCTCAAACTTCTGTATCTTTTTGTATATATTTTTAATTTATATTTGAATGCAGTCTTCATAAAAGTAACAATGTAATATTTTTGAGATAAGTCTTAGCAATTTATGTGAATTCTTTAATTATTCATTATCACTATATTTTTTGATGTTTTTAGTAATAGTAAGTCAAATACTGTGTTTAATTTATCAATAGTGAATCTAGGTTGTTTCTATACAACAATACAATTGATAAAAATAATAAAATATTTTAACTAAATTTAATTTCAATGCCACTGAAGACGGGGTCAAATGATAACAAATATACACAACTTATAAAATATCTCAAAAAAATACATTTGTTTTTAATTATTGCTCTTTTATTGCCAATATTTTTACCCAGGATAATATATTAATAAAGTTATAATTAATTTTATACAAAATTCAAATCAATTATTAAAATCTCATCAAAATTGTGTTAAAAGTTCAAAACAAATGCTAAAAAACGGAATTATTTATTAAAATGTAATTCATTTGTTGGAAAAATACTAAAAATAAATTATATCTGAGAATCGATGAAACAGTTTATGGATTGAGAAACACTCAAACAAATGAGTATTTTTTGAATAATCTGTATCACTTTCACCCCTAAAACAAACCAAGTGTTATGTTTAAGACATAAATCTCTTAACAGTTTTATTGAATTATTTCTAATCAAACAAATTGAATGCAAAACACAATAGTATTAATAGAAAGCATTTATTTGTGTTTTAATTTTCATTTAGCACTTCATTATAGCAATAAAAGTAAGAGGATTTCAAATTAGTAGAGACAGGAATGACATAACTTTAGGGTAGGGTATGTGCGGTATGTTTTTGTGGCACAATGTCTTAGGCGATGATGTATTGGATTGCGTGAGCTATTTGTGACAAACAATAACTTTATTGCACTTTCATTTCAATTCATTAATGGAAACAACTATTCCTATACTAATAGCGTAGGAATAGTCCAACTGTCCTCTGTGTTGACCATATGCCGATGCACGACATACATACTGATTGTGGACACAATTAAGTACAAACCAAAAAACTAATGCATTGTCAGCACCAGTTGATTGTGCCGTTTCATTGGACAATATCTCAAATGACGTAAAATTAGATAATTTCTAGCGTTTGGCGGAAATAACAAGACGTTTATGATTCCTATGAATTCCCTTTTAGAAGACATGCTCCCTGTGCCGCACCAGCTCTTTAACCCACACCATTGGCCAATAGTCACCAATTGAATGCAACAATTAATAAAAAGTTTGTTATCTTTACAAAAAGTTTTTATGATTTCAAATAAATATACAATAATTTTGATTAAAGGACTCAAACGTAAAGTGACTCTCAATTAGACTCAAGAATAACCAAAAGCTTTGTTTTATTCATAAGAAGTCTTCAGAAAATAATATTTGAGTTCAAAAACTAATAACAATTTAAATCAAAATCAAATTCAATGGAAAATCAACGGAAAATTCAAATCTATTTTTTCCTATTTATTACTGTTTTATGTTTAATGGTGTCGATAGCGCCGGAGGTTTCGGGTAAACCCAGTGGCGATGAAATGGCGAATATGGCCGACGCTATCCGCTATTTGGAACAGTTGGACAAATACTATTCTCAAGTGGCACGACCCAGGTATGTCCTATTATTTGTAATCTCAGTCGTATATCCTTTTTATCGTAAATGAATGCCTTACTGTCTGTCGATATGAGAAATGATTTATAAAATACTATTTATATTTCAATTTTAGTTAAGATTTTGTTATATTTTTTCAATTTTGACTTCAAATGTAATTTTGAACTGATTGTGGACTTTAATGAAGAAATTCTTGTTTACCTGACTATTGGTTAGAATTCTCTTATGAGTTGTTAAATGTTGTGAAAAAACGTTAATATAATTATTATAAATGTTTTCAATGTTTCAAAGGAAATAAACGACACTTTTTGTACAAATAAGCAATTTTTAACCCTTAATGTCTGAAACCCTAAACCCAAAGGAGTTTTTGACGAAAATCTCTTTATTTACAAAAACAATAAAATATTCATTATTTTTACGATTTCGAGAGAAAAAGCGATTTTTGTTTGTTTTCATTGGATTAAAAAAAGTCAAAACAAATGTTAAAACTTTTGGTTTTTTTTATCTCTTGTGATAAAACAATACAATATTTATTAACAAATGAATCACAAAATACTCGTTTGATTTGAATATTTGTTTTGATTATTGATATTTGTCTTAAGTTTTGTCTGGAAATAAAGAAAAAGTGGTTTTTTGTGATATTTTTCAAAACAAAGTTCAAATGAAAAGTGAATTTGAGGTTAAATGCGGACAAAATAGTTGTTAATCATTACTTATTCCGTCAATATTTTTGAAGCAATAATTACATAGAAATAGATAACAGGTCATATGTAATGCTCTGAATGTCAGCATGCATAAAATGTTAGTTTACAATGCAAACACTATAATTATTTGTTATTTAATGTTCCCTTGATCATTTCAATCATTATTTAACTTAAGAATCTTTTAAGAAAAAGAATTTTCCATTTGTTTAGAGTTTTGATGATTCAATGAAGTTTTGAATTAATTTGAAAATCAATAAAATAATGATTTAATAAGTGATTAAAATTTAATTTAATTTTCTTTCTTTGTATAAAAATCTAATAAAATGTTTAAATATTTTATTGATTTTAATGTAAATAAATACAAAAAATTATTCAAATCATGTGTTTTAGTGTTTGATTACTATTTTTAATAATAATTTGTTTGAAATAAGATTTCAATAAATTACTAAATATTATCAATAAATACGTGTTTTTGTTGTTGTATTCATGGTATATATCATTAATTCACAATTTGTTTGTCAATAGTTTGCAAATATTATATTTATTATGAAATATTGAGTATTTTACGGCACAAGTAGGTATAAAAAGCTAACACATCCTGGATAAGAGCAAAATTAATGGGTTGGGACTTAAATGCAGAAAAATAACAAATAATGGACTAAAATATGGTTTTTATTAAAATTATTTGGTTTTCAAAAGATATTTGTTTTTAAATTTCATTTTATATTCAAAAATATTGGAAATGTTTTGAATTTATTTTAAAATATATTTTGACTTAATATTCAAAGATTCAGTCAATAATTGATGATTTATTTTAACTCAAAAATTGCTGAAATGATTGATCACTGAATCATTTGTTGCCTAAAAATTTAAATCTAAATTTTTATCAAAAATTAAAGCAAAAGCAAAAGAAATTGTTTAAAATAACAAAATTATCGATAAATTTGATACTAATTAACAAAAACGAAGAGTACTTTCAAAGCAAGTGATATTTTTCTCATGTAATAAAAATACAAAACATTTATTTATGTTTTTATAGTTTCTAATTATTATTAGTTTTTATGTTTCATTTTTATACTATTTTTATCAATAAATATTTAAATTATGATTTGTTATCAAAGTCTGGATTTCTTGAGAGACCATAAACTTATAAATTGATAAAAACTGAAATAAAGTTTAAGTTTATTATTGAAAAACTTTATGAAATTTGGGCCAAAAGTACATAAAATTATTCTCAAACTGATCATTCAATTCATTAGATTTTACAATCATTTGAAAACATTTGAAATGAAATTAATTGTTTAAATTTTAATGTGTTTAACGGCAGACAGACTTATGATCAAAAATTAATGAATTAATAAGATTTTGTTAATTATTGTGAAATATTAATCACATTTTCATTTACTTTTATAGGTTTGGAAAAAGAAGTCTCCGGGATCATCTGAGGATAGCATCAAATGTGAGTAAAATATGTGCAAAATCTGTTATAACACTGAAAATTGATATAAAATGACTATAAAAGAGCTTTGAGTAAGAAATACAAGTTATCCAACTCTGCATCAGATCTTCAGTCAAAATCAAATTTCCGTTTAATTTGAGTTTTAAAATCAATTTTATAGACAAAAATCAATTCAATTTTGTTTACAATTCATTTAATAAGGATTATGTGGTAAATAGCAGTTGATTGTCACTGATATTATTGACAGAGTTAAGAATATAGGAATATGCGTAAGTGTGGAGGATCATTTTCATTTTTTGTAATGTTGTAAATATAGTATTTTGAGATAAAAGTATTAGCCGGATACTTTCGCATCAATAATCAAATAAATTTTATTTGAATTAAATTATATAAAATTTTAACAAATTTTTGATATTTTTTATATTATTAATTGATTTGAACCCAACCACAGGTGAACGGAGACGAGTCCTCTCAATATAAGTAACTCCTCTTTGGATCTAACATTGAATTTCATCAGAAATTATGAAATTTTTGTATTAAAAGTGGTTTTATGTGAAAACAATTGTGGAAAATGTAAACTCATTTTAACTTAAAATAGTTATTATTATAAATAGTTTTGCCATTAATCCACACATTAATGGATTAATTAATTAATGGATTCATTCATCACTTATTGTCAAATAATTATTATTTATTTGTTTTTGTATTTCTTTATTATTTATTAATTTATACTTTAATATTGATTCAAAACATTGTTCAGAGTTTTCAAAACAATTATGTATTAAAAGCAAAAAACGGAATAAAATTTGTCATTAATTTAAACGTCTATTAATTGACTTTAATTTTGTTAAATAAAACATTCAAATTTGAGATTATATGACACAATCCCAGGTCATATAAGTTCATTAGTAGAGAAAATATTTGGATAGTATTGACAATACTTTACTATAATATTGAGTTTGACTTTAAGTGTAAATAAGAGATTATAATCGCATTATATTTCTGTTACCCTTCTTATCCATACGTGTCTGACATAACATTTGACAATTGATTATAGGTTTAGGTCTTAATAGCAACTTATAAATCAATATTAGATATGAATCATATGATTGATATCAAACTTGGATTCAAACTTTAGTTCAATAACATCGGCAGCTCTTACTGTTGTTGTTTTCTAATTGACCTTTCTCTATTTTTGATACATTTTCAAAAATAAAAATCAAAACTTGACATAAGATTCCCAGAATTTAGCTCATTGTCAGGGATTGGAAAGGTTTTAAGTTATCAATGTGAAAATACTATGTAAATATTAAATGATAATTATATTGTTAGTTATATTGTATTTTGATTGTCATTACAATCATTGCATTGACATTGAAGTCAACTCTTTTGAGTCGCCGTTCAGTTGAATCCATATTTGGAGACAATTTTGACTGAATTTATTGCAAATTATCTTTTATTTACTTATTTTATATAAAAAACTGTTTCACAGATTATTTCTGAAGTAATTATTGAAATCATTAGTGTTTTTAAAAAACAGTTTAGTATTTCGCAGATATTTTGTTCAAATAAAACAATAAAAACATAAAAACACAAACAATTGTAGAAATGAGTGATTTGTCCCCATTTATAGATGACATTGATTATACTAACGATTGCATGATTTTCTGTTGATATATATGAATAGGGAATTAATTTACTTAAATGAAACTCTTGCTGAACAAACAACTTTATGGATGATACCAGGTCCTGTGCTTAGGTATTAATATTAATATCTGTCTGTAAATACACTTTATTTTTGTTTTTCATTATAAATAACACTTTTATATGTATTTCAATGCTTTTGACATTGCATTCAATAATTGAGAGATTATTTATATTTTGATTGAAATACTGTTTTATTATTAAAACAAAATAAAAAGTAATTAAAACAATGAATTAAATGAACTACTGATGCATTGATCTTGCTTATATGAGTTATTCTTATTATAAATTTAAACAATGGCATTCAATTAATTGAGACCAACATTAGTATTATAATAAATAAAGACAATAAAAATGAAATCAAAATATAATTTAGAAATCATTACATTGTAATAATAATTTAATCTCGTTTACAATGCCAATAAAATGAGCAATGTATTTTTTCTGTAAATTATATTTTTAAACCTAATTTAAAAATAATTTACATTTAACTCTGGGACATATTCAATATAAATTTGTTTAGAGCACTAAGAGTTAGATTTAAATCAACTCGTTTACGATTAGCGAGTATTAGGGCTTAGGTTTGGGTAATGCCTATCAGATATCATTCAAATCTGGATTCAGGTATTGAAAGTGTATTTAATTAGTTTTTGTTTAATTCAAACGAGCAATATAAATTATGAATTGAGAAAGGTGGTTTCAAATTGATTGCAAATACAAAATAATAGCGATTCGTGTCATAAGAGGTCACTGTTTGAAGAATATTCACAGAATTTGATTCAAATATCGACCGAAAGATGGCTTTGGGTTTCGGTTTCACAAAATATCATCAAATTCTGGAAACAAATTCAGAATCACTGCTAAAGTGTTGGAAATTATAGTTTGAATACAACTGAAGGCCTTCTGTCGGCCAAACCTATACTTCATTTCACTTGTGTTTCAATTTTATAATTATCTTTTAAATTCATATTTCATTCATTAGTCATATATTAATCATTAGTTTCAGAAATGAAATGAAAATTCATTTCATTTAAACCAATAATGAATTGAATTTTTAATAATTTTTTTTCATTTATTTATAAACGCTTTTAATTAATCAAAATTATTGGACTTTAGGTTGTCTTCAAATATGGCTTTAAATTGAATTATGGCTAATGGGAAACAACTGAGCAATAGATATGAAATGATTGTAAAAATGATTTGTCATTAAATAATAAAAATAATGATTTACACAAAAAGTTGTTTTGTTTATACAATAAAAACTAAAATTGAATTCAAAAAATCATTTATACTTTCATTAATAAAATTATTTATATCGTTAAGCAATTGGAGTGTATTTGAGATAAACATATAATAAATACAAATTAGGGTTAAAATCATTTTCTTCTCGCAATGTTTGTCTGAGATTTTGATATATCAAATGTAAATAAGGGGTTTATTAACTCCTTAAATATTATCCCTTGTATTGCAACTAAATTTTTGATACAATATAGGAATTGAGAATATTTTATAAAACAATTGTTTAAATAATTGAAAAAATCAAATCAAAACGTTTTGCTTTCAACACAAGAGTTCAATAATAAAACGCTTTCTTGTATTTTGTAACTAAAACTATATTAAACTTAGGTTTCAATACCTTTATATAGGATTAGGATATCCTTATCTGAAGGAGAATTTCTTTTTCATTAAAATATAAGTTCGTATGAAATGAATGAGAAATTTGGTCTAAAACTCAATACAAAAATTACAAAAAGATTTGTAAGTTTCAAAACAAAGACTTTATTTGAGGATATTTTTTCAATATTTTTTTCATTTAGTCTTTCATTAGTTTAAAATATTTACTTTACTTACATTTGATTCAATGAAACAATTTGAGAGTTTTTGAATTCATTTAAATAATAAATTGTTAATATATACACAAAAAGTTTGTTTTAAACAATTTTATTCAATTGTAAAGAAAATGAATACATATTTTTGAAAACAGTAAACATTTTAAAACATTTGATAACATTTGAAAACAAGACATAAATAAAAATTTATTCATAAATTCATTTTTGAAAATAATTATTAAAAGTAAAGAAAAACATGAAAAACATTGAAAATAATTGTTAAGAAGACTATTCTCTGATTCATTTGTTTGTATGAAATTTCAAATTACTATTCATTCAGTTAATTGTGTTTATTATTGAATGCAATGAAAAGTTATTCAGATTTGAATCTAATCGATGATAAACTAGTGATTGAATCTTCAAATATGAGGTCAAAGTTCAGTGAATATGTATCGTATAAAACAATAGATAATATCAATACTATTATACGGTATATATTCATCAGATATCCGGCACATCTTTATTTACATCAAGTAATTTCAAACATAAATTATTTGATTTTGTATTTTCTTCTTATTAATCAAAAAATTGAATATAATTTCAAGGATTAGACATAACTTTCAACTGAAAAATGATTTCATAAATAACTCATATATTTATTAAACAATTATAACAATAGGAATAAAATGTAAACTTTTTAAACAATTTTTGTTTAGTTTTCATAATTTAACTGAATTTCTCTGAAGTGTTGTCTGAAGACAACGGACCCGAAGAGTTCCACAACGGGTCAGCCCGTCGGCCAAAGCGCAGTCTGAATATCAATATAAGGATCAGTTTTGAACTTTTAAATTTATATTACTGTATCTATATTTACCTCAGAGTTGGTGAGCGACCACCTTTCCTCTCCATTTGATGACCATTGGGTGCTTGAAGGGCTTCATTACGTAAAAGGATTTCATAGAGATCTCTCAGATCTAAAAATAATTGAAATAATGTTTTGTTATAATATTTTTTCATTAAATTTAATTAAATTTGTGTTTAGTGTAGATATCGTAACGAAAATAAGGGGTATTTTAGGAGTACTTTCTATTAAAAATGTTTTGTAAATGTAATTTTTATATAATTTTGTCAAAGATATAAAAAATGAGATCAGGATTTCAGTCTTTGCTGTCATTTATCTAATGTTTTTATTACTTTAACTAATAATCAAATGAAAAACCTTTCCAAAGGTTTGATTCAATTTTTATATTCAAGTTTTGATTGTAATTGACTTAAAGTAAAAGACAATCAAAATGTCAAACATTGAGACAAGAATTTTAAGAATTCTTGCGATTAAAGTGAAACAATTAAATATACCTGCTCATTGTTTTATTTGTTGTTGCTTTTTAATAATAAAACACTTGATATAAGTTTATTAAATGAGAAAATGAAAGTAAAATTATATAAATGTTTTACATATTTCTCAAATGAAATGAATATTTGATTTTTTGTTAGTATTTCTCATAAATTAGTTAAAAATAAAAAACAATTGGTTTAAAAAAATAAAACAATTGTGACATAAAATAGATATTAAAACCAACGAAAATAATATCTACAGAGACTAGACATTAGTCACCAAAGACTTGATGTAAGGAATGGTCAAAATATAATTTTGACTGAAATAATGACTGAAAGACCGCTTTATTTATAAACAAACAATTAATAAATTTTTCTCTTTTAAACAAAAGATAGTTTTGTTTCTCAAAAAATACATAAAAAACTTTTTGCTCCGTTTATTCACAAAACTTTTGTTTTAAAACTTATTATACAATAAAAGAAATAAAGTTTTGTTCAAAATATAGTATAAATGAAAATAAATGATCAAAAGGTTTCATACAAAACAAAAATATATATAAAAATTGAATAAAACATATAATCTTTAAAATCATAAAGGATTTCAAAGAATTTCAGATTTATTCTCGTTATGTATTGAATCATAAAAGACGTTGTCTTTTAATACCAGTGATTGAGTTGTGATTTCACAGCAGAGAGTATTTTATTTTGTTTCAAACAGTTTTAATAAAAGGTGTTTTCGGGTAAAATCAAATAAAATGACGGAAAATGACTTAATATGCACTGAATTTCAAACAGAATATACAAATAAAATGAATTTTTGGAAACATTTTATAAACAAATATCAATAGATGTTATGTCCGTCTATTGTGTATTGGATTTCAGAGTCATTGTCTATTTGTTTAGTTTATTGAGGCCTAACATGACTTACAGTGTATGTAAATGAATGGACAATCATTAATAACAGTGAAAAAGTCAACTTTTTTTACATCAATCCAAACACATCTCAAAGGGTTTACAAGAGATTTTTATTTTGTAAAAAGACTTTAAACTACTTTCAAAATGAAAAATTCAAAACTATTAACTGTAAATCAAATAACAATTTGAAGTATATATGTTGTGATTAATTACTCAATACCTGGTTATATAAGTTTGAAATTTGATTAAATATCCGTTGAAAATAAAATTTTACTCTAAATTTAGATTTATTTTTATAACAGTTATTGTAATTAATGTTTATATAAAATGATTAATTTATTTACAAAATGATAACATATTATAAAATTTGATGTTTAATAGAGAGTATAATATTAATACTTCAGACATTTGGAGAGGATTATTGAAAAACATTTTTTGTGATAAAAGATTAAATATTTAGTCATATGTTATATAAATAATAAGGTTTTGGGGACTAATGGCTAAACATAACTAAACTTACACTAAATGACAGATAAAATCGTTTGTCATTTGGAAAGTTGTGTGCGATTTATGTTGAGAGACATCGCTATCATTGATGTTATGTTCACTACATTTAGTCAACAATTTATTTGTTTAGATATTCAAAGATTCACAAAAACATAATTAAGTTGAAGATAATACAAGTCTTTTAGAGAAATGTGATTTTTATTTGTTTAAATTTAATAGAGTAATATAGTATCAGGCAAAGATAATTAACTATTCATTATTAATCTATTTTATCATGTTAATTTTGTTAATTAGTGAGTTATTGAATGAAAAAAGTTTGTTAACGTTATTTACAAAGTTTGAGTTATCTTCTCAACTTAAATGAGATGACATTTCTCCAAATGAATGTCTATTTTTCAATAATTATAACATTAGATATTTTACTTAATAATAATTGACAGAAATTGATATAAACTTGTTTTGTATTTACACTTCTTTCACAATTGAGATCACAATATACGCACTAATAATAAAGTGCTGTCCAATTGTTTACTACTTTGGGATTGACTTATAGGCAAAAGACAGAGTAGTCATTAGGAAAGGATTGCTCAGAACTTAGTGTTGAATTAATTCACTTAATGAGAGGTAAATCAAAGATTTTTATCAATAATGGATTGCACTTAAAGTGAACGACAGACGAGTCACTATCGAGTGCTATCTAATGACTGATCACAACTACTTTTAATCCCTAATTATTTTGTTTTTATTGAAACAATTGAAAGACATTTTCAATGAAACACAAATCTTATACATTATTTCATCAAATATTCATTGAAAACAGAAATTATTCTGAAAATCCTAAACGAAATTGAAATGAAATTTGTGTTAAAATCCTTGAATTCTTTACTTTAATCTCATTTTAATAAAAATTTGATTCATTTTCTGAGAAAGTCTTCACTTGTTTAGGAAAGTATTAAATATTTCTTCCGACAAATATTCAGTGAAGAAAACAATTTGTTTTTCATTATTCAGAGTCTGTATATCAGACGAAAGTATTTGCTTTCAATTTGATAATAATTGCTGTAAAATCTTATTTGAATTTTATGACAAACTATTGATTTATTTTAATCAAAACATATTTTAGACTAAGTTTCATATGAATTAATGTTTTATAAGAAGCTACTGGTGCTCTAAAAAGTGCAATGTTATGTAAAGAGTATTAAATATCTCTCTCATTGATGACGAAACCTTTGGTTTGACATTAAAACACATTAAGACTTATAAAAATATTTAGTTTTTTGAGTTTGTTTGCAATCCTTTGCAAACAAATACGTAAAATAACATTACGTTTGGTCTTCAAAGCGAAGAAAATGATTAAAATACTGACAGAAAGAGAAAAATAAATACAAATATTATTCATTGCATTACAATATTAGATCTGATATTGAGTTCAATAAATGTAATAAATATTATTGTTATTTGAATTTCAGTTCAATTTAAATGTGAGTAATGTTTGTAAAATTGTTCTCAAATTGTGATTAAATTGCTTTAAGTTTATGAGAAAATATGAGATATTTATTACTTTTTATAAAATTATATAAAAAAATATTATATAATTAATAGTTTTATATAAAATATGGATAAAAACGTTTTTCTCTTTTTTTGTCATTTCATAGTTTTTTTTAAAAAAAATTGTTAGAAAACACTGGATTTTGAAATCAATTAATTGATTCACTTTATAATGTCCCTGCTAATGCCTCCAGTGTTTGTTATTTAAAATATCAATTTATAGCTCCTTTTATGTAATCTTATCTCCAATTTCATGATAAGTGTATGAATATTAAATAAATTCAAAAATAAATTCAAAAATAAATTCAAAAATAAATTCAAAAATAAATTCAAAAATAAATTCAAAAATAAATTCAAAAATGAATTCAAAATTGTAAACAATTTTAAATATTTGTTGTTTTTAAGAAAAACTCTATTAAAATATTTTGAAAAATAAATTTAAGGTATTTTTAAATTTAAAATTTGTTGCTATAGTTATAAACGTTTTGTGTTTTATATCTATCAAATAAAAGTCTTGATAAGTAGGTTGAATGATGCAAAGAATGATACAAAGAATGATGTGGGACATCTATTCTTTCACTCAATTGATAAATATGTAAAATATGTCTGAAATACTCAATAAATGTAAAATTGTCAATAAATGAAAAAGTTAAGTTGAGTGGGGGCTTTATTCAACAGAGGCACAGAATATTCATTTGTATGAATATATTGAGCCAAAATTATTGACAAACTTTTTTATGCGATGAAGTGTGATCAAGGTCTTTAACATGTCTTCAAAATAATAAAAAGCAATTATTATAAATATAATTCAAGTTTAGTTATGAATGTTTTGTATTTTGTTTCACATCTTATTATAAGATTATTGTGCTTGTTTAGGTTACTACTGTATGAGCTTAAAAAGTTGAATGGTAAATTAATATAAGAATAAAACATGAATTGAAATGATTTTCTCTAATATTTTAATGTAATTTTAAGAAATCTTTAATAAAATCAATATTTCATTGAAAGCTATAAATCATTTCTTCTTTAGTTTATTTGAAAACCTTTTAAACTTAAGTAAAAATTTATAAAATTGTTAACAAAAGTAGAAATTTTCAAATAATTGCAAGAAATTTCAATTCAAAGGAATCCATAGAAGTAATGACTAAAAAACAATTGTTTCTTAAAAAATAAAAACAAAAATATTTTGTTATTTTCATTGGTTTTACAATTACTGTAACTCAAGATAACTTTGTTGTGACCTTTACTATCTGTTCAGTGATATCAAACATTTATACAACAATTACACAAATTATAAGATTTAATAATTGTTTGAAACTCTTAGTAAAACAAAAGATATAAAAACATAATTGAATTAAAATTATTGAAAACATTAACATTTAATTCATTTTTCTATTGTTTATATTTATTCCCTTCTTCTTAAGGATATTGCAATTTTTGGGGCAAAACGTTCACTGAGTATATAATAATAAATTGATTAAACCATCTTATAGTAGATTCCGGTTCCTATAGTTCTTATAGAGTCATATCCTTTCATATTTCTCTTAATATATTGATATCTGAAACACCACTTATGAGTTGATTAATGAAAACTCGAGTCAAGTATTAAACGATAAACTCTTGATTAATATTTAATAAAGCTTTACATCTGATTGTGTGTCCATTCAAATGGTTTTATTAAATAATCGTTTATTATTTGTTTGAAATTTAAAATATAAACAGATTTTGTAATCCTTATGAATAGCCCAAACATTACTAATCCCTATCCACTGTCTAGTGATTGATATTCACTAAAATGTGTTGAAATAAAAACTTTTATCATCACATCATCACTGAATCAATTTGTATTACATTCACATTCGTGAAGTAGAGTAGAGGTACTGAACATAATGTCATATTTGAAAGCTTTTGATATCTATAATAGATTTTAGGGAAAGACATGCAAATCAGAAAACCAGTGATTTCTCTCTCCATTTTCAAACCCTTGAGAAATAAAGTTTCAACAAAAAAATTATTTAAAAAAATATTTACAGAGTTTTAAAACTTTTATACAAATGTTGTAAAGATTTAAAATACAATTTAAAATAACAGTTAAGGGGTAAACATCTCACATATTTATACATACCAATTTATACCCCTTACAGAAAAGCTGTGAAGTGCATTAAAAGTAAAAATGTTTAACAAAAACTGAAAATAACTAAAAAATGTGAAATAAGTTACAGTAATAATAAAAATATGTGACAATTGACTACTTTTGCCAATTATTGTCACTTTTGCAATAAAAACTCAATTTCTCACAATTAAAATGACGAGAAAAACACGTTTTGGTCTAAAATTAGTGCAAAATCAATAAAAATCTTGTTTTTGTTAATCAAATTAATTGAAAATTATTTTTTGAATTAGAAATAAATTATTATTTGTTGTACTGAATGACAAAAATATTGCTTTTAATTCATTTGTAGAAATCATTAAATGACTGAAATGACCTAAGTTTTCATTAATTAGTTTTTTATTTAGATTTTTTGATTAATATTATTTAAATATTAACAAAAGATCTGATAATGATTTGAAATAATTTCTATATTAGTGGATGTGTTGTATATTTGTTATAATTTTTACTTGTTTTTAATGTTAATTAATTTTTTTATATTCAATCTCTGAAGACATGAAAATAATTAGAAGAAAACAATAGTAATATCACTAATGGCTTAGAGAATTGATTCAATGCATTACGACCTGGCTTATCAGATTAAGGGGGTTTAGGGTTTAGAGGACAGATGAGGATTTTCTTCAACGCATTCTGAGATGGATTTAAATTATTTTTCTTTTCAGCACTTTTTTAAGAACTTATCAGTTGTTCACTGATTATGTATTTTCATCAAAGTTTTATTTTAATCCCTTTTGACTGACTGTGGCTTTGGTTTCAATATTTTGATTGAAATAATAATAAAACTAATAATAAATTGGAAAATGTTTTCTTAATTAAGATTTATATGAGATATGAAATAATTGACTGAAAATTATTGCATAAATTGCTATAAAAACAGACGAAAACTGATTTCAATTAAAACACTTTTGATGTTATAGTAGTTATGTATTGAAAATGTCATAAAAGTATTATTGTGTTTGAAATTTGATGGTCTTTTCAGACGCTATAAACGATTACTTATGCTTAAAATTAGTGGACATTATAATAGAGTGACTCTAAGATGAAGACAAGAATCTACTTATGATTCAAACATTAAAGATGTGTTTCATAAGCGTTGCTATAATACTGTAATAACGCTAATGTCAGGCTAACTATCCTTTCATTAAACCATTTTATAATCAATTTATTTCTTAAGTCCAATAGCTTTGCATTACTTCTGTTGACATTTGAAGGCATTTCTCAAATGTTTTGTCAAATTTGAAACAAAAACGAAAGTGAAATGCAATTTAGGTTTCAATACATTATATGAGTCTTTTACAGGCGCTGTATGTTTAGGAATGTAAGTAAATAAAAGTGCATTTGTTTAGCGATCGGCAATAGGTTTGGCCGTTATTAAGGATATCAGGAAACAAGGGTTTGGACTGGTATTCAGTTTATCAATGTATGCCATGTATATACTGTATATCAATGTTAAAGAGTGCAACCAATATCAACATTATTTACTTACTGTCGTAATCATAGAGGGCTGGCGCCGATTCGGCCCTTTCGGTAAATACCAATATTAGGCAAACCGTAACAGAGATTAAACCAAAGGCTGAAACCAAACCATATTTTGCCATTTCGTCTATTGTTTTACTGTTTCCACGGATTTACTATAAATTTAGAAATTGTGTTAAATATTAGATTAATTTCATTAATAATTATTTAATATTGAATTCATTTAATTTAAACATAAGTTAAAACCAAAACTGAATTTAATTTTTCCAAAGTACCTGTATTGTTTTACTCACACGACTGAGGACTATAAATGTTTATTGGATTTTAAAATTAGTTATAATTTTTAGAAATGTTTTTACAAATATATTAAAACTGTTTTTTATGATAAATGAATGTAATATAAGATCCAATAAATTGTGAGGCAATCGATATATAAGTGAATTATTATTACCAAACCATTCATTAATATTCAAATAAAACAATAAGTCTTTGAAGTATCAAAGATTAATGGCTTGTATGCACTGAAGACTGAAGTTTATTACATAATTCTCAAGAACTTCAATGAATTTAATAGTTTTTATTGCAATTTATATTAAATTTATAAAATTGTTTGATTCAGTGCTGCAGTCGATCCTATTTATAAAGCACTTATATATTTCATTTTTGTGTCTGTGTTATCGACTTTACTTTAAATATTAGTTCAAAACTCATTAAAAATGATTATTTAAAATAAGAAACAAATTTATATAACAGTATGTCTTACCCTGTATATTGTCAGTGATATTGAAATAGGTTGAACGGCAAACAAAATAATTATATTTTCATAATATTTCAATTTCAATATAAATTGAAAACAAATTCTTGAATGAAATGATTTAATAAGAAATTTATTTTTGAAAACATTTATGGGATTTATATTTAATGTAAATTCTGTTATAGATTTGAATAATTTATTTCAAACAAAATGTTTTCACTTTTGGATATCATTTGTTTTATATTTTCAATAAATAGTTTGCAATTGTATATCAAATATATCAATAAATATTAATAAAACGTTTTGTTTTGTAAATAGTTTTTATAATTTCAATAACAATAATGAATGAAAACCAGTATTTGAATTAATATTAATAATTTGTGTTAATTTGGTATTTATTATAATTGTTATAAAACATAGGTTACAACATGTAATTAGACCCAGTTCATTATCCGGACAATTATTTAGCTAGATTAATTTTCATGAATTAATTGATCTCAATATAAAAATACTTTCGCTTAACAACTGTTTAGTGAAATAAATACAACCATTTGTTGAAATATAAAATATATTTTATGATTAATATAGGGTCTGATGGATAGTTAGGCCAATCCATACCATATGATTCATATATAATATAACAAAACGGAACAAGATATTTGCTTGTCCAAGGTTTTTGCATAATCTTCAAGATTGATACGGATTTGAAATGAAATACTCGGACAAAGTTTTATTATGTATTTCAATACTGAAAAGCAACACAAAACACAAAAATTATATCTAATTTTGAGTTTTAAAATATGTTTTTATATTCTTTTGACAATTTATGAAATTCAAACCCATTTCCACTAAAATTCATTCAGAATTTTGTGAAATTTGTTTATGTATTGTATTATTAATTAAATTTGATGTTTAGTTAACTAAAGGGCGTAACTCATAGCACATGACTCTTCAATTGATACCAATCGCAGAATTGATAACAATTAAGAGATGGGTATAACTGGTAAGTGGTTTGTATTAAATGATACTCAAATTATAGGTAGAAACCGCCCAAACATAAGTGGATTAGACATAATTAAATCAACAATTAGTAGGAGGGAGAGAGAGAGAGAGAGAGAGAGAGAGAGAGAGACGATAATTTATTTATTAATGTCAAACGAAATGAGTTTTGTTTTTAATATTGTTATTATAAATAAATTTAATCAAATTCAACACAAAATAAATAACAAATCTTTGAAATTTATCAAAGATTTACTGTTGACTCCATACTCAAAGTGTACACATTTTATAATGTTACTCATATAAATATTCAAGATAATGATAAATTGACAAGGAAAATTAAAAATATTATATATAGCAAATTAGTAATTATTAAGCCATGATAACTGCATGGAGTCTACACTGCATTACAAAATGATTTCAACATTTATTATAATTTGAATTTCGTTTAAACAATTGATTGTAATTGCAGTTAGTGCTAGTCGTGGCTGCTTTTGGATTTTCATGGTTTCCATTGGTGAGTTCATTTCATCTAATCAAATAAAGTTAACTTTAATAATAAAAGTCTATCCTGGTAAATCAAATATCCATAAAAATATAAATAAGTATTTTGAAGTTATAAAAAAATATTTAGAATATTTATATAAATACAATTATTTATAAATAAGCCCCTCTTGACCTTTCACCTATAATTATAATCCTTGGGTATAAGAAAAATTTCAAACTTTAAATGGTAGTTAATGTTTGATATTTAATCAAAGTTTATATACAGTATGTGATCCATAATTAAGGGTAAAATCATTAGAGAATAGATTTGTTTAAGAATTGGTATAAAATTGTTTCAAAAATTAATAATTGTTTTGATATTTGTTGCGAATAATTGTTAGCAATGATTGTCAGGTCGTAAATAAAATTCATTATTTATAATATAAATTGTTTATTTCAAGAACACCTATCACCTTTTGGTCGATTTCAAAATTGTAAATCCAGATTTTGATATATTCATTATCTGTCATTGGGTTGCGATGTCATCGGTGTGTTATAATGTAATTATAATTATTACCTTTATCTATTTATTTTAATAATATTTACAATTGAATTTGTAAATAGCCTTTCATATATTGTTGGCTAAATGAGTCATTCCGAAAAGGTATTATTGATTGATTTCAAAATGAAATTACATTGATTAAAATGATTTTATCAAATCAATAGGCGCTCAAAAACTGTTTCATATAATATGTTGTTGTTTTAAGAAAAGAAACACAAATATTGAAGACAACAATCATTTGAATGATTTGCGACTCAATAATGAAACTATTGTTACGACTTCTCGAACACTCGCTTTGGAACACAAGACCACAGGAATAGAAATCATTGATAACAAGAAATCAACATTTGTTTAGTAAATCAAATCAAAAAAAATACATTCTAAATTATCTAGATAAAATTAAATTTAGCAACAAAATATCATATGGATTAATAAATTGCATTCTTATCATTTTGTTCACAAACAAATGATGGGGCTCATTTTGTTTGACGAATATTTAATGAAACTGTCAATTTATGAATTCAATAAAATATATAATAAATTCACATTGATACATAGTGTGTTGTGTTTTTACTGGAACAATTTAGAGAATTATATCAAAAACAGTATTAAAACAAAAGTTCATTGATTACAATTATAGAGATTATATACAGTGTTCAAAAATTCAGTGGTTTTACAGTTTAAACGACAATTATATTTATAAATACAATCTATATTTTGAATTAAAAACAATTTCTGTTAAAATATATATCATTCTGTTAAAATAAATATAAATAAAAATGTTGTAAATATACCTCTAATTGTAAATAAAGAATTTTAACAAAAATATTTATTGAATTTATCTTGGGCATAATTATTAAAGCGTATAAATATATTTAAGAATAACCCTCTTTATATTCAATGAAATATTTAACTAAAATCATTGAAATATTTAATTATATTTAACTAAAATTATTCAAAATTTCACTATTTTTCTGTTAAAAAGTTGATTTCACAATTAATCAATGTAATATTAATCAATTATAAAACTAATCTAGCATTTTTTAATTA
>JAQGAT010000400.1:0-33944 GCA_034687845.1 Pantelozetes paolii | reverse complement strand
AAAAAAGAGTTTTAGAAAAACAAATGAAAAGAGTATTCAATGAAAAGAAATAATACTTTATTTGAAAACTATTTTTTTTTGTAAAAATTTATAATATTTTGTACAAATTGTTTATGAATTCATAAAAATTCAAATAAAATTAAACAAAATTTTAAATATTTTGAGAAAAAATAGTTTTTATTTAAAATATATTATAAAAACATTTCCTAAACATTAAAAACTGATATTTCATTGGTAGTCGTCTTCAATATCAGGATTAATGCCTTTACTGTTGAAAACATCCAAACCTTTATTGTTTTGCATTTGAATTTCTGAATCATCTTTGTTGGCATACCTGTGCCCAACAAACCTATAATTCTTATCATTAGCATCACTCGAATCATCTGAAGGACTAGTATTTAACTCCTTATCGACTTCACATCTATTCATACAAAACGATTGCAATGTTTTTATAAATAATAAACTTATTGTAAGGATTGATAACTTTTTGAACATAACTGACCGACAAGTGGTGTGATTGAAGAGAGAACCGGTGGAACAGAATGGCGTGGATTTGCATTTGCATTGACACTGATTGTGATCCCAATACTTATTGTAACCGTTTTGGCAATCATTAGATGCAGTTATGTTCGGACAAAGACATCGACAGTCAGTTTCAGAATATATTTGATTTGGTTTACAATCGTTTGACTTTTGTATGCAATCACACAAACATTTGTCGTGTTTTTCAATCCTAAAGACTTTAAATCCTTCAAATTTAAGCCTTTTCTCTGCAGTCGAGTACTTAACGCGAATCACCTGAACATCAAATTAGAGGTTATTTTATGATTCAATTGAAGTGAATGTCATTTCTATACAGTTATGTCTTCAAAAGATGTATTGATGGCAACACAGTGTAATCGTTGACTCGTACAACATCCCGAACACCGGGGTATTCGTATACATGAAGGGAAATATAGTTCATTCTCAGTGTGTGTGGGTTTGAGTTCAATAATTTTCATTTCGGGGACACAACCGGCCGGAGAAGCGATTTTGGGTACTATTGGGTTAGAGTTTGGGATCTATTCATAACTTTATTAAATTTTATTTCAATAAAAATTTCGTACGTTTTGTCAGTTTTCTTCCTAAAATGCAAATCAAATGTTAATTCATTGAAATAACGATAACTTTAAACAAAATAAAATATGACTTACTTTCCTCATTCACACCCTTTTCCTCTCCAGAAGTATTAACTAAACAGACATTATATGGAAATAATAAAAATTTATTTAAAACTAAATTCAAAAATAAGTCACACCTGAGAACCCCCTTTCCAAGTACTGTAAATAAATGTCCCTGTTTTCTTTATTCCCATCCCCTGTCAGAAAACTTGATATGAAATCTGAAGCATTGGTAATGTCTTTCATTTGTATTAACAGTGAATCCGGAATATTCTGTACAAAGAATTTGATGTTTTAGTTATATTTGAATTTTAAGGGAGTTTTAGTCTTAACTTAAGACTCTTAAGGGGTTTATAATAACAGATATAAAACATTGAGCTTTCAATGTCCACTCATTTCCTATAAATTATTGACTTTTATTTGAAAATATTTTTTCATTCATTAAATTGTAATAAAACGACAAATAAATTGATTCATTCATTCATTCATGTAATGAAATGTTGAGTATTTGAAATATTTTTATACATTGTATTGAAAACTTTATGTCTAATGAAATGCAATTTAAGTGTCAATCAATAAGTTATTTATAAAACCAATGGAAAAGCAATTTTTAAATAAAAGTTTTAATGAATTCAAGTATTGTTTAAATTCTTATTGAATAACAAAATCAAAACATTTATTAATATTAATATATAATTTGTTTTATATTAAGACAAAAATCTCGTCAAAAGTCTTGTGATATTTATTGCATTGAATATTAACTGCAAACTCATTTCATTAGCAAAAGTTTTGCCTCAAATATCAAAACCTACACTAAAAAAGTAACGAAAACCAAATCTAATGTAATATTAATTGTCTTTACAATCATTTTCTCATAATTTAATTAATCGAGAGTTTAGTAAATGTTTTGTATTTATATATAAAATACATTAATATTTGAAATCGTTTTTAGTGTTTATATTGCAAACAATTCATGAAAACCTCATCAATCAATCAAATTATCGCTCAATTCATAAGAAAAACATTCATTCAGTGAATGAATGCATAAAATAGTCATATTTTCAATGATTTTTGTCTCAAATAATAATTGAATTGAAAACACATTACAATTAAATAGTGATTAAGAAAAAAGAAAATAATTATTGAAATTATAATCAATTTATTTATAAATTATAATTCAATTGATTTCATGTTTTATTGCAATAGTTTTGAAAACAATTGATTAAACATTAAATTAATTTCAGAATCGATTCAATACTTATAAATGAAGTTTAAGTTTTCAGATAAATATTGATTTGAATTTCAAAAACATGTAATTTGTTAACGATTTTGCCATTATTTCAACAAATAATTGCAAAGAAGTATAAAATTAGTAAAAACTTGAATACATTGTTGAATACATTGTTTCATACATTGTTTCAAATTTTTACAATGCATTGAAAAATAGTATCGATTAAAGGCTTACTTGTAATATATCTCTAGTAGTGATTGATTGAAGACTAGAGTGAAGTCCATTATTCACTTCAGACTCGTCTTCAGGTTTGAGTGGATTATCTAATTCTTGGAACACATCTTCGGAACCGTTGCCGACATAGCGATAGACCCGATCGTCACGAATGACTACAGGGTTATCGCAATTCACTGAAAGCATAACCGATATTATGATTGTATTGAGAAAAGTCTCAAACATAATGACAGTAATAGTGATATTGAGATCATTTGCAGAAAAGCATTGAATCAATCAATTATTGAATCATTTATTGAAACCATAAAAACAAATGTCATTTCATTTCAATTAATTTTTGACAACTTTTTGAAGGCAAAGGTTAAACACTTATTGTGCCAATGAATTGGCGGCTCATGTATTCAAATGCATTACTACTCGTCAAACTTGAGTGCCTTTCCTCTGAACCGTTTGCCAGACCATAGATAACACAAACACGTAATGAACGCACGTTCCTCACAACCAGTGGTTTACTACTAGAGTTGTAAATAGGGTTTCGCACGCATTAGACAACACTCAGAGTCTCTCAGACTTTGAATTGAATTGAATATCAAAATAACAAATACAACAAACAATTGCAGAAATATGTTGTCATAACAACTAATAATAAAATGATATACCGGTGCCGACGATCACAAAACTTTTTATTTCAAATTTCACTATAATTTGTTGAACGCATGCATTCATACAATATTTTGATCCATTGGTTCAAATTGGCTTCACTTTCAGACCAGACCTACAGTATCTGTGACTCAATTTAATTTGTCTCACTTTTCATATCATACCTGATATACCTGAGCCCACAATACCAATCCTTCATATAATAGACTGAACAGACTATACATGTATTATTCACTGAAATATAAGTTTTTACATAACTTTTGTCGGAAACGGAAAACAAAGTGAATAAAAAACAAAACAATCATTAATTGAATGAAATGTTTATTAATTGTATGAAAACAATGAAAATGTCTTTCAATTCAAAATCATTTCTTAATATCAAATCAAAACATAAAATAATATTAAAAATTATTTTTCAGTAAAAAATATTAATTCAAGGGTTTATAAGAAAAATCATTAAATTAAGGGTTAATCCAAATATTTATCAAAATGTATCCAAAAAGGGGTCAAATCAGGGATTAATTAAAAAAACATCAGAAATAAGTGTAAAATCAAATGAAAGACAAAATTAAATCAAAAAATTATAAAAGCATTGAAATTATGAATCAATTAATCAATCAATGACTCTATGAATGGGTTTATCAATGCATTGCTTAACAGAAATACATTTGTGATTGCATTTCGTAGTTAACGGTCAGTGGGTTTGGGGTTGCGTTGGAGGCTCTGTGACGACGAGGTTCAGCCATTCCTCGCGATGAATACGAACCCGAGTCCTGGTCTCCATACGGATGAGACATAACTTCGTTTCCAATGATGTGTCGCTGAGCCCTATACGCGGCCAAATGGGCATAGGCTACCGGTGCCGGGTATGAAATACTTCGAGTGCAACGGGCGTACACATGAGTCAAACTGAAGGTCAAGCTCTGCAACTGATCCGCAGTCATCTCATTGTCATCCCTCAGAATAAAGTAATGGGTCGGACGACTGGTTCCCTGAATGCCCTCATGAGAGCACAAGAAGTAATCGAAATGAGTCTTAGAGATGACATCCGTGTCCACCACAAGTCCCGGCGGAACGTTCTTCGCTCGGCCGACGCCATCCGAAGGATTGTAAGGAAAGAAACTTAAAAATAATTTATAAAACATTTTAACAATCAATAGAGGAATGGGTGGTATAATACCGGGTGTGGTGTCTCTTCTGGACTACAATATACGTAAGCTTCGGGACATATCCCACCCGTTCCGCTGCAAAAGCTTTGGCCAAACCTATAATCTCCTGCTGGAGAGCGGTATTAAACTGACCCTCACTTACGCCGTCTCTGTATATAATGATGTGTTCGGGAAGTAAACCTTTGTTACGTTCAGACCATTCCCTAATCAGGTCTAACATCATTGCATGCAATTCCGAACTGATCTCTTGTGCCTTCTTCTGGACACGAGTTGTGGCAAAGTATCGGACAAATGAGTTGTCGATTGAGGCCACACATGCGGACACAGACTTTGACATCTTGTCGCCGACCCCTGGATGGGAACAGTCGACGCCAACAACCATTGTATCCCTTTTAAGGATCGGTATTCCATCCAAAACGGCATTAATTCCGCCCAACTTTGTGTTCACTTTAAGCATAAGGTTTTGAATCAATGGTTGTCTTTGAGTGAGAAAAACAAAAGTAATATAAACTGAATGAATGAATGAAGGGTTGGGTCAGACCTGAGATTATCCAGATTAGTCTCTTTGATACATTGGGTGACGATTCCAAAGTCCACGTCTCCGACCTTTTTGATGGTTTCGTATAAGTACTGGTATTTGAGTGCAATTACGAACACAATTAACTGTAACTTCCCGTTAGTTATTTCCAGTGCTTTCTTGAACACACTGTTTATGGTTTGCGGTCCGTATTCCTTAATAGTGACCCGCTTTGTGGCGTCGGATATCCTCATCCCTAACCGCTGTCCCGCGTCTTTCATCATATTCTCCAGAATCGCCTGTTTCTGTGTCCCTCTGGTACTCAAATCAATAATAATCCAGTGCTCAAGAGAGGCGGGAACGAAGAATCGTTGGTTTCTTATATCCCATTTGCCATCAAATGGTTTGAACGGAACACCGCTTCCATACATAAGAACGGGTGGATTGAGAACTCTTGCCTCGATTTGTAGCGGTTTATCGGTGGCCTTAAAACTGATCCCGAATTCCTTCATATAGGCCTTCGAGTCCCTAAGAGTACCCTTCGCTGACTCTTCAATGAATTTAAGCCGATCTTTGGGCAATTGAGAGGCAGAGGAACGGATCATTTGAACCATTTGCTCATTCGTCAGGTTTTTAGACACGTGTTGGTCGGGAACTAATTCACAGATAGAGATGGGAAGGAAACCCGGCTTTCTGTGGATCAATGGTTTCAATAATTAACTCAAAATAAGACTCAATTGACTTATACTTAGGATTTCCGACTTTAACGCAGGGAAGGTGTGTCCACTTGAGCTCAAGGTTAGGATAGCTTTCTTTATAGAAATCAATCACTGATTTGACGCCTAAATTGATTTCCTTTCCTATAATGACATAAAAACTTAAAACAATAATCAAATCAGTGGTCAAATACCTCTGCCATCGGTCTTAATGACCTCAAACTGAACCATATGTGCGGGTTCTTTGGTGAGACCCAGAACTTTGTATTTGCGTTTATACGTCAAGTGCTTCACTTGAATCATAACTCCCAACAACTCCTTCTCAACTCTTCGTCGCTCAGAGTCGGTAAAGCCCTTCAAAGCCATAAATTGGTCTCTATTTAGGTTCAAAATGTCGGCAATAAATCGCACCAAAGCTCCGCTTCCGTAGAGTGCGGTCACTGTTCTGTCAATGACTAGACTTACGCCACTTCGGGAGACAATCAAATAATTATTAATTCAAAAAACCATTCAATCCTTACTTGAATTCCGGGCGAACCGACTGGAAGTAGCCGTAAGCCAACTGACGGCCGCCACCAATGGGTTGACGCAGACCTGCGCTCTCATTATACGGTGCGTACAATGAGTTTCCGATCGGTATCTTATTCATCGACGGGCCGTGTCTTAAGATAATGTTAAGCACTTGGAGGGCATCGGAGGGAACGGTATTTGTTTTGCTGTTGAAATAGCGCTTAAGGTTATTCATGTCTATAATTGAGGCCAACTTTAAATTTATCGCATATTTAACACTACGTCCGTCTTCGTTGACCTCAACGGTAAGTCTGGCCATCGGTTTGCTCTCTTGACCGGCAGTGCCGACAGACAGCGAATGCTTTTCAATGGGAAGCGCTTTACTTGTGTACAGATTTCTCTGTCCGTCATAAACGGGTAAAACGCCGTCAAAAAGGCCGTCGGTTTCCGAATACCGTTTGACCGCTTCCTCGACAACAATGCCATTGATTTTGTTGTTTATCTTTCGGAACCGCTTTTTAGCGCTCTTCTCGTCGGAGTCGCCGGTGATTGACATCCGGGCCATCCCTTCGTTGAGATACATGGGCTCCATATCTATGTCGTAATGATATACCAATAGGTCTGAAGTGAACTTCAGTGGGAAGTGATTGGAAACGATTTGAATACTTCGGCCATCGATGCCGTGGTTTGGCCTCTGAGTGAACAACGCCTTACCCGACGACGTGTCCGATGAAGACGTCTTGGACTTTGACTCTGACTTTGATTCAGACATTGCTTTGGATTTAAAATAACATTAGATTTGAAACCAATTTATGTTTAAATGTCTTTTCATTTCAATTAAAACTGATTTTAAATTAAATTAATTAAAAATTTAGACATTTTTGACACAAAAGTCAAACAAAGGATTAAAAAATGACTCAATTTTTGGTGAAAAATCAAAATTTCAGTCATTTTTCAACTTTTTTATCATTTTTTGTCTGTTTTTGAGCTCAAAATCAGTTTTTATTGAAAACAAAATGCATTTAAATATAAAATAATTAAAAATAATTTGATTTTAATTACAATTTAATTAAACATTAGTTGTATTGAAGACAAAGTGAAGACAACCTATAGTTCACACAAAATGAAGGCATTTATCGTCTGTTTCCGCCTTTTATAGGCCTATAGGGGTCACCAAAGGGGGGTTTAAGGGGGTGTTTGGGCTAATTATACATAGTTTTAATTAACGTCAAAACTATTTTATAAATCAATATTTAATTTAATAATTAAAGTCTAAATAATTAATAAATTATATGTAAATAGTGTTGAAATAAATGAGAAATACCCCTGAATTGGACACTTTGTGACTCCCCTTAAAAAAAGGCTCAAAAAGTGTTTTCACTCATTATTTCATAGAAATTGATTGACATTTCACCAAAAACTTAATAAAACCTAAACTAAAGACAACTTTAGTCTAAATTATGCATAAATTGGGTCCAACTCTGCGGTCAAGGGATTAGTGAAGGGATTAGTGAAGGGATTAAAGGATTAAATAATCGGTAAATCGATTGTAAATGAGAACCGAAAGCAATGTTTTATATTTTATTTGTCTTTAAATTGATTTAAAATTTGATTAAAATTGAAAACAATTAACAAAAAGACACAAAAAAAACAATCATTTCTTTACGATATGAATGATATCTGTTATGATTGGTTGGGAACTAATCTTGTGATCACTTCTTGTACTTATGGTTATCATTGGCTCAGAGTTTTTGCGACCCATTATCTCATTGAAGGGATTGAAGTGACCATCACTTGAGTATGGATTCACTTCTTCGCCGTCAGAGAAGTCAGAGTCGATGTCAGCATTGGATTCAATCAATTGATTGTTTTGGTGCCCACTCTGGGCCGTCAGCACCGGTGGGGCTCTGAATGTCTTAATCCTCTGATTAAGTGTTGAGACGTTTTGTTGTTGAATATGACTATTACTCCACCGATAATAGCTTTGAGGACCACTTCTGGAGTTATATTTATCACTGTTTTTACGTTTCATAAACTTTTCCAACTCTTCACTCAATGAAGACATTATAACCCCTTTTGAGTCATCAGTTTGTTCTTCATTTGAGACCAAATTCAATGCTTTCTCAGCTTTTCTTTCGTTTATTTCATTTTTGTCCACTTTTTTCAATTGAGTGCCGCTTCGGATGTCTTTCAGTAGGTTTTGTCGCGAATCGGATCCAATAATGTCATCGATTTCTGATATAATGTTCTCTGAATTGAAGTTTAAGGGCGGAGGCGGTGGTGGGGGTGGAGGAGGAGGTGGTGGTGGCGGTGCACCCGATGCTCGATGTGTTGTACCTGACTTTTGATGTCTTTTCGGTGGATTGTCTTTCAGTCGATTGAGTGGAGTTTGGCCTAAAAGTAAACAATTGTTTCAATGGTTTTGTCTTAAAAAATGGACCGAAGATTGAAATGCCTTTAAATATTTGGTCGTAATTATGGCTATAAATGGGTTTAACGTTAAGGGTTTGACCGTTAATGTCATTCAAGGGTTTGTCATTCAGGGGTTTGTTTGTCTCCAAAACGACATTTTCTTGTCTCACGTTTGGATCGATTTTCTGTATTAAAGCCATATTTAAAGGACATTCAAGAAGTGATCAAAATCTCTGTTAAACTCACTTTGCTTTTACCACAACAACAGCAACAGCACAGGGATGTGAGTAATAGGAATCCAGCAAATAATATGAGTGCAAATGCAATCACTTCTTCATATTTGATGGGATATATGACGAATACCCGGATCTTATCTCTTGAGTTGTCATCAATTTGAGTCAAATCTTCGGACCAAAGCATCGGAAGAATCGCTTCTTTAAGTGATTTCCCAATATTTCTGAATTGAAATCAAAATGCATTATATTTTCATTAATACTGAACTGAATTACGAACTGATTTAATGGACACTTCCTTATGTGAACGTTCAACTGATACCGACTGGCCTTAGATATAGTCAGTCCTGAGATCTGATTGAATGAAAATATTTTCAAAAATTGAATAATTGGTCAAAAATTAAATATAAATTGATTACGGGTTCCACTTCTGTGAAGGTTTGGTGCAATTCCTCTTCAGGATTGAGTCCAACAACACTTTTGGAGATCACTTCCGACGCCCTTCTGAAGTGTGGGTTCGATAGTATGAGAGGAGCACCGGTAGCACACGTTGAGAGGTCTAATATACCGATGAAATTACACTTTTCCGGTGTTTTAGGTGAAAGACAATAACATTTATTCTTCTGGTTATGGTATGGACTGAAGAATATATTGTCTACTGGAGTGAACTTATAGACGGGAATGGCATCCAATTCGTACTCATCCTCTAAACTCATTTCAATTGATCTGAAAATTAATTGTTTTAATAATTGATTGAATCCATGGAAAGGGTGTGAAATACCGGCACATTTGAGTTGAGTATTCAAATAAGCGATCGCTTCTGTCAATCAAAGAAGAGAACTGAAGACCAGTGGAGCCATTGATTGCATTACAGGACCGACCCGTCCATACACTCAGACTTCTGTTAACAATATAATCAATATTTAAATGATTTTTGTTTTGATTTGATTATCATTTAATCAAAAACTACTAACGATTTGTCGTTCCATTTCACAACCTTTCCATTAAGACCTGTCTTATATCCAGTCATGACTTCAAACTTATTCTCAGAGTTATTGAGAAAAAGTGTAAAATCTTTTGGCAATAGTTTCGGTAAAGTTATGTTAACTTTGGATAGACTTTGGAAATGTTGAGTAATTTTCTCAAACTGTTTGTCAGTTTTGTTGTTTTCAAACAGTATTTCTCTAATAGTTTTAGAGACAAAGACATTGGATCTGAAAGTATCGAAGATTGTATTCACAACAGAGTTATTACTGCGACCGCCGATGGCATTGGAGTTTTGGGCCAACTCTGTCAGCATTGGATTCAATACCTATAATAGGCATTCATTTCAATCTATTATTTTCTAAATTATATATAAATGTCTGATATTTACCATAAATTTCAGATTAATTGTTGTAATGTTTTCATCAATACTTCCCGAAGACATAATCTCTTCGAAGTAATAGACCTTTCTCTCCACATATGAGACAATTGTCTTATCAAATGAAAACGAAATCTTTTCTTTCATTCGTTTAACTCTTTTGTAAACAATTGAAATATTTATTGTCATTCAAATGGGATTGAAAACACAGAGTAAAACAAACCTAAAGGTGAAAGGTCCAACTTCTTTCACCCGGGGTTTCATTCCGTCCAGAATTTCGTTTGGATTTTCGATCTCAAAGACATAGAATTTAGTGATTTCTGTAGTCTTAGAGCCAATCCATTGGTCGTAAAATAAATTTTCTTTATTTATAATCATTTCTGATTTAATCCTGTTTTCCATAATCTCTTCAAAATCTAAATGAATGTAAAGAGTGATACCTAATATACCGGCACTTATTACCAATAAAATCAATACAAAACAGCACCGGATTATTGCCATCACCATTTATAATCAAAAATATTTTAAAACCTTTTAATAAAATCACAAAAACTATGAAAATTTGAGTTAAATTCTGAAAATTAAAGTATATTTTACTAAAAATTTAATTCATTTTTGAAATTAAGTTTTTGTGGATTCAAATGAATATTTGGATTCTTATATACATTGCGTGTTATTTGTCTTCAAAATAAAGTCTTCTCCAAAATGAGTCGATTGCGTGACTGAGTCTCAAATCTTATTTATCTTTGTGTCAAAAATGCATTTAAATTCTTACGAAAAATATATGAAATCATTAGTTTTGAAGTATTTCTTGTATTCCTTAGACCAAAGAATATAACAATTATTTTGAAAATACAGTGAAAACAAACTTTTGTTCAAATATTCCTTGAAATTGAACTTAAATTTATTGAACTTATCCTTGAATTTGATTTCAATTTATTTAATACTAATTTTTAGACAGAATTTACAGAAAATTAATGTTTTTTTTGTGAATAATATTTGAATTAAAAAATTATTGAAAAATTATTATTGTTTTTGTAATTAATATTAAAATAATTTGCTTTTTTGAAACAGAAGATTAACTATACTTGGTCTTACAATCAGTAGTTTTATAATTGAGTTTTACTTCTTTTGTTGTCAACAAAATATTTAATAAATTATTGCAAAACTGATTATCATTTTGTTTAAAGTGTAAACCCTTTTGTGTTTATGTCTTGAGATTTCAAATATCAATAAAAAATTGATTTTATCTTAAATTATATAAAAATAAATAAAATTAATGATTATTTATGTCTAATAAATAGATATATGGAAGCGATTAGCATAAGAGCGCCGACAACTACCACAGCGATAGACAGTCCGTTCCCTAACCTTCTCTTATTAGTGACCATTGAGTTGAAGTCATCCGCCTGTGACTGATCTGCTTCTCCTTTCTATGAGTTTTGGTTTATAAACATTAAAATAAAACATAAATATAACGAATGAATGACTGAATGACTGAATACCTCTTCGATCCAAAAGACAGGGATTATATACTCGGTCTTCACTTTTGATTCAAATAATTGTCTGAAAATTTTATCAAATGTTTGAAAATATATTTATATAAATCATTTATATATTGATTACTAACGGCATTGCTTTATTCATTTCAACAATCTCTGGATTAGCAAGGTCCTGCTTAGGAACCGTTACCTTTAAGCTCATTTGCAATCTTCTGACGGCATTCAAAACCGTTCCCGTCATCTGATTGTAATAACAATTGCTATTAAATGATAGGAAACTGTAAAATATAAGTGAAATACCGGTTCCACGTCTATATAAGTGCCGTAATTATCGTAATTCATATCATGTTTAGGTATTAATTTGGATCTAGTGAAATTTAACATATCCTCTTCACCATATAAGAAATAAGGGGCTGACATAACAATAGGTGCACCAAAACTCCTTCGAGTGCACGTAGAAATATCTAAAACACCCCGGTGGTCACATTCTTTATGGTCTTCTGACATACAATAACACATATTATTATCATTTTTCATAGGATTGTCGAAATAGTCTTCGGGAACGGCAAACCTATAAGTGTCGATATCCCTCACATCTGTTTCCTTCTTATACCGAAAGAAAACAGTTCTTCAAATCAATAGTAAATATAAATTAATATAATTTAAACATCAATTGAATGACAAATACCGGCAAAGCTGTGGTTCAAACGCAAACAAGGGATCACTTTTACCCAAATCGGGTGCAAATAGTGTTCCGTCCGTTCCCTTCAGTTTATTGCATGTTTTAAACTCAGTGTCATTCCATATGGCTGTCAGGGGTTGTTGTGGCAAAAGGGGTTCATTTGTCAAATTTCTTTAACGAGAAATACAATCATATAATCAGTTATTAATAAAATTTTATATACAATTAATTTTGATTTCTTTTTGACAACAAATATAAAATTGAAGACAATTTTGACGAGATTTGAAATTAATTAAAATTCAATCGTTGGGAACGGGTTTTAAAGTTTTTATTAAGTTTGGGATAAATTAAGAGCTAACAGACAGTGGGGTAGAAAGAGTACGGGTATGTAAAAGGGACGGTGCAATAGGGGTAATGATGTTAACCTTAAATTTAACCTGGACTCAAAATTTTAGGCTACATTTTGAACCGATTGAGTGACAATTGTCGGGATTTGTGGACAAACTCTAACAAAATTGTTCAACAATTTAATTATTTGCAAAATTAATTAACTAAGTTAAAACCAATTAATATTTAATCTACCAAGTTATAGTCCTAATTGATCAGAATCTGAAAATTATGATTAAAATTTGATAAAATCTGCGAATTTCAAGGTTAAATATATTTTAAAATTTCACTAAACTTTAGCCTAAATTTTAAAAATTTGACCTAAAAGTTTAACCCAGTTCAAAATTTAGCCTAAATTTTCAACATTGACAGGGGCCACAAATTGACGCGTGATGACAGGGGGTGTGAACTATGATAGTTATAAAACAAATAAATAATTAAATTCTTACACTTTATTATCAAACTCAACAATTTGACCAATGTCATCCACATCACCCTTACCAGTCTTCACTGCCCACTCTTCCTCCAATGGGTTTCTCCCCTAAAAGTCAACAATTATTATAAATTTAGATAAATATTTAGAGTAATACTGACCCCCATTATTGAGTATCTTGGTGGAATATTTTGTTTAGAGGAAATGAATTTTAGCGTTGAATTGATGGTTTCAAAAACTTTATATGGAATTCCTTCAAACAGAATATCGGATACAGTGTTTGACACAAAAAGTGAGGATTCCTTTGGGACACTGGCATAACCACCATCTTTCTTATAAGCAGTATCCATCATTGATTTCCGAAATGCCTGAATTTCTTTATCGTTGTTTTGAAGAATACCCTGAATGAATAAAAATTATTTAATATGAATGAATGAATTCTAAAACGTCTTATGGATTGAACACTACATTAAATAAAACGTTTAAATAATACTTAAAATTCAATGCATTATTAAAAGCATTGAAAGTGTTGTTGTATTTCTAGTATTGATAATTAGTTTAAAGGGATTTTAAACTAAAATTCATTATTTGAAAATCAATTGCATTGAAAAACACTAGAAATGCTTCAAAAGAGCTTTTTATTCACATTTCTTCTACTGAAAGTGTCCCTCAACATAACCTTATACTCAGGTAGATATGATAATTATGAATGCAATTACAGGTATCTCGAGGTAAAGACGTTTGCTATTCTTGTATTCATATAATTTAATTTAAAATTTTCAAAATACCAAGAAAGGAAAGTTGACATGGTGTATTGTATCATTTTCAGCTAATCCCGGTGATTTCTCTTTATTGAAAGTATAGGTTTTATTTTCTTGATAGGAAACTACTTCTTCATTATCTTTGAAATTAATATTTTGTTTATGTCTGGTCTCGTCGTAAACATACGGTCCCTTCTCCTCCAATTCAATATCATCTAAGCTTGTATAATTATCAAGATTCTTTAATGTAAAGAAGTAGAAGCTCATAGTAACAGGCACAGGTGTCTCTTGCCATCTATCAAATGAGTCAGTTCCTTTAGTAAACGGCACTTCCTATTGATGTATGAATTCATTGAAACAAATATTTAAAGATTAATTCATATTTCAATCAAAATATAAGTCATTTATTAATACTGTTGTTAAGAATAAAAGCAAAACCTTTTTAATTGTTTTTTTGATAATTCCGGGGAATATACCCAGAAATACTGAGCCACCAATAATGAACACCAAACCCAAAGCACCGATTATTCCAAAAACAACCTTGCCCATTGTTTATTGATTACTAAAATTATTGAAAACAATTTCACAAATTATATAAAAACAAATATTATTTACAAATAATTACAAAAATGAAAATAAATTGAAATCAAATCGCATTTAATTGTAAAACAAAACTATAAAATATATTACAATTCAATTGAATCTCATTTTTATAAAGTATTCTTCAATTTATTATCAGATCTTAAACTTAAACCTTTAGACCTTATCTCAAACAATAGATAATTGAATTGATTTCATAACGTAAACCCAATTATCCTTAAAGTCATTTTGATTTTGGATTATTTTTTGATCACATTTTATAAGTGTTTTATATTTCATATCATACATCAGTAGTTACGCAATGGTTTGTTATGTTAGTCCTTATCAACAGTTTTGATAAAAACTTAGAGAATAATTGAATTCATTGTTAATTTGAAAAACAATTTAGTTTTTAATGACTAATACTTATGATTACAACTAAAAATAAATAAATAAATAATAAATAATTCACTAATTGTTCAGAATTTCAATGATTTTTATCAATGAAAACGAAATTAATTATTCAATGCCTTCAATGAAAGTCTAGTTTTTTTTAATATCGATATAATTTTAATAATTTATACATCTTTGTGTCTTTTTTTAATTATTCAATACTTATTACAAAATGTTTTTCAAATATTATAGGTTTGAAGAAGTATTCAATAATTTATAGCAACTTTGTGGGAGAGAACCTGTGTTTGAGTGCAATCATACAATTCCTGACTCATATCTAGTTTTGAAACTACAGATGCAATTCACTGTCGTCTCTCATATCTGCAGACATTTAAAGTAGAAATAGATTAAAAAAGATTTCGATATATATTCCGGGCTTTAATTTACAAATATTTTGTTTGAAGGATTTATTTAGTGTTTTAATAGAGATATAAAATATATTATTGAAATGAATCTGATATTTAAGCAAATGATGAAAATGTACTCAAAATCAAAGTCTGAGATATTTTTAAACATTTTTTCATATGAAACCACATTTGAAACACAAAACCAAGACTTCAATGATACTGAAGATTTTCACTTATTTTATCACTCAATAGACACTTAAAAAGATATGAAAAAGTGTTTAAACTTCAAATAATTTATAACTATTACTACCGAATAATGTGCGAAGAATTCAACAATTTTTACATTTTTATGAAATACTGTTTCATTTAAAGGATAAAATGCAAAGTTTATATAAAAAACAAATCATATCTCATATGCTTTACTGAGAATACCATTAACTGATAAATCGGTGATAATTCAAATTAATTCACTTATAATCCAAATATAAATCATTTAAATCATCAAAAATTAGCAAAAGTATAGTAAAGCATAGAAATTAGTGTTTGAGTTGTAAATGACTTTTAATTTCTTTATTTATTTAAATTTATTATAATTTATAGTCATTTATAAAATATTTCAAATCATTTGCGCAAACATTCAAATGAATAAGAATTATATAAATATTAATTCAATTATTTGCAACAAAATCAAAATATTTCATAACATTTCCAACAATTAGTGTAAAACTTAATGTTTATTAAAAATGAAATAAAGACTCAAATCTAACCTTTTGTCGTCAAAATATTGTTTAATCACTTACTTCATTGTAAATGAATCATTGAAAGTAAAACTACCAGTGCTTGTATTTATACAGTTGTATTTAATTTATATGTTTTTTTGCGATAAAATTTCAAATAATGTTAAAATTAATTGATATCTGATTTTGATTTCAATATCAAAAATATGGTTTCAATTTCAGAAATTCTATGCTTTTAGTCAACGGTTTACCCCTTTTTAGTGAATTTGCAAAAACACTTCAATTTTTAGTTATATCTTATGAAATGCTTTATTTCTTTTAATTTCTATATTAATATTGAATTAATTTTATAACAAATATAAATAGACAACAAAATCATGAGTTTTGATGTCTAATGAATAGAAATATTGAAATAACAACCATAAGAGCACCGATACCTATGAGAGCGTAGGACACGTCGTAACCCAACTTTATTTTATTGAAAAGCAATGAATTGAAATCATTGCTTAAATTTTCATCTATTCTTCCGGTCTTTTGATATAAATATAAAAATAAAATATATTTTAAATAAATATTGAATTCAAGACTTAATTGAATACCTCTTCGATCCAAAAGATAGGAATTATTTGTTTCTCTTTCTTTGATTTCAATAATTTCCTAACAATTCAATCAAAAATTTCAATTAAATTATTGAAATCAAAATATATTTCATACTTAGGGGTCGAGTGCCGGACATAATAGCTTGGTTTCACTGGTTTCACAATTTCGATATTGAGTTGTAATCTTTTGACTGCATTTAAGACAAAACCCGTCATCTGATAGTAAAAGACATTAGATTTGAACAAATGATTGAATTTAAGCCCAAATACCGGCTCCACGTCTACATAACTGCCGTATTGTTCATCATTTAACTCCCGTTTAGGTTCCAGTACTCCCTTACCCACAGTCAGGAACTCTTGATCCGCGTGAAGGAAATAAGGCGATGATATTATAATGGGTGCTCCAAATGACTGGCGAATACAGGTGTGGATATCCAACACTCCGTTGTGATTGCATTTGTTTATGTCATTTGCGGTACAAAAGCACTTATTATTTGAATTATTAACAGGACTTTCGTAATAATCTTTGGGTAAACCAAACCGATAAGTGTTAATACCCTTCACTTCCGACTCTCTTTCGTACCGAAAGGGAATACTTCTGTTATTGAGAAACAATTTATTGAAAAGGCTTTTAGTTTATTGCAAACTCAATCACCAATACCTGCAAAGTTGAGCTCCGAATGCATATAATGTTTGATTTTTGTCTATATTTGAGCCAAACATTGATCCATCGGTTCCTTTCAATCGATTGCATGATTGAAAGTCAGGGTCATTCCAAATGGTTGAGTTGGGAGTGATTTTCATACCCACTACTCTATTATTAGTTAAATATCTAAAATAAAAATTTTGTCACAAATTATTACTTTTTAAAAAATATTATTAATTTTCTTACCTTTTATTATCATACCTAACAACTTGTCCAATTTTATCAGGATCCTCTAACCCAGTATCTATCATCCACCTCTCCTCCAGTTTACTTCTTGACTAATGTGTTAAATAGTGATAAAAAGTAAAAATAACTAAAAAAATACTTTACTTTCATCAGTGAAAACTTGGAATCAATTTTCTTCTCAATTGAATTGAGCATGGTGAATAGATTTGATTTAATTCCATCGAATAAAATATCAGAGACAGTGTTATTGACAAACATATCAGTTTGCTCTAGGTGTTTATCAATGCCATCAAAATAAGCCCAATTTATTGCATTGTATTTACGGAAAAGCTTTTTTAGTTTTTTATTTGAATTTTGAACTATCATCTGGAAATTGAAAATTTGTAATTGGTCATTTACAAATAATGAAATATATAGTACAAGGAAAGGTAGATTAATAAGCATTATATAATCATTTTCGTCCAAAGGATAGGATTTGTTTGAATTGAATATTAATGTTCTTCTCTCTCGAAACGATACAAAACTTCCATTGTTTGAGAATTTAATCTTTTCTTTATGTCGGGTCTCGTCGTAAACATACGGTCCTCTCTCTACTAATACTATGTCATCTAAAGTTTTATAATCTGTATTATTAAGAGAAAAGAAGTAGAAACTCATAGACAATGGGACAGTTGGCTCAACCCATTGGTCATACAATTGGGTGCCATTACTTAAAGCCATTTTCTACAACAATATTGAAAATTATTGTTTGGATTAAAAATATTTTATTAATTTTAATGAATATTGAAATCCAATAAAAGTCCAAACCTTTCGTATCATATGTTTGATAAAGTGAGGAAAGTATGCAATGATAACCAAAGCACTGATAATGAATATCAAACCCAAACCACTGATGAAACCGAAAACAAGTTTTCCCATTATTTCTGATTATATTTTTAATGAGTTTTACTTTAATTACTAAAACGTTGAACAGATTAGAACAGATTCTCAAATGAACTTGATATTTGATACCCGGGTCTTAAATACATTCTTTACATTACACCATTAATTAAAACATTTTAAACAATTGATTATTCATTTTAATTCATGACTTGAACTCAATTACCCTTTAAGTGATTTAATCAAACATTTTGTCGACAAAACGATTCCTAATATTTATAATGAGATTAAATTTACATTCATTTTGTTAACACATATAAAAACACACTTAATATAAGACTACCAGTGCTTGACATACATGTGTTTAATCATTAATTAAATCATTGAATAAATTCATAAATATTTTCAAATATAAAAAAAAAAATAATTTTATTAACTTTTAAACAAAATCTTAATAATCATTGAAGTGATTGAGTCTCAAGAGATGAGCCGTTCCTCCGGTTGTAGCAAATGTTAGATAACCGCTGTTTAAGGAAAGGTCTATGTCTTTAATGCGACCATAATTTTTGGCCGCAAACGGAAAGTTTGAATAAACGGTTAAACTTTTCAAATGAAGACATTTAATGCCATTGTCTTTGACGGGCGAAGACATAACCAGTAGTTCTGAGCTATGATTGAACTTTAAATGATTTATTTCTGTCGTTAAGTTCATCAATGATTTCAATGGCTTTGGTTGTGATTGAGTGAAGACATCGTTGTATTTATAGACGTTTACGACTCCCATATCAGATCCGGTGCAGCAATACTTAGAATTAGGCGACAGTGCGATAGCCGTTCCCGAAACACATCCCTCGTCTGTAAACCTATTAATGCATTGCCTTTTCCTTATATCCCAAACATAACATTTGCCTCCATTTCCGTGACTTAAGAACGTGTTTGAGTCGTCGGTAAAGCTAAAGGCCATGACTTCGCCGTTCATTTTGAGGTCAAATATATGTTCTTTTGATTTTGCGGTCAAGAAGTGAATGAAACCGTTCTTTCCCTTCGAAGCAATCAATTGGTTATCATTTGATAATTCAAACATTTCTAAACAATATTTCTCTTTACCCCTAATTAGGGGTATTTTCACGATTTTGCCGCCAATCATGTCGTAGTAGTAGTAAAACCCGAAATCCCTTTTCGAGCCGACAATCAATTCTTCGCCACTTTTGTTGAATTTTGCGGTTTCTATACGAAAGTCCTTGAAATCAATGCTTTGTATTCTGGCATTGATTTTGCCGTCGACTTGAAATAGTCTGACCTTTCCTGTCGGGGATGAGACCATCGCTACGGTAGAGGACGGATGGAATTGAATGCAATTCAGTGAACACTTAATGGTTTGAAAATATAATTAAATTTCAAACAAAATATTATTTCTTTTAATCAAACCTTAATTTTGTTATCATTTGTCAAATGAGTGCACTTTTTAATGTTCAAAACCCCCTTTTCCAGTTCAGCCCCTGATTTGCGTTTAAACCTCTGCGCCGTTTGGTTCAGTTCAACGTCAGAGTCTTCGGTGTCTTCACTGCTGTCATCACTTGTCCTCTGTTTATGTTTTTTAGCCTCAATTTGAGTCCATTTCGGCTTTTGATACAAATCATTGAATTTCGTCTCCAAATAGTCTTTATATTTGTCTTTTTTGACCACATTTTTCGGTAATTTATTCGCATCTCTAAGCGCTTCCGAGACATTGATATCATCGTCAGAATCACTCCAAACACTGGTATTCTTCGGCTTTTCAGTCAATTCCTCAGAATTTTTACCAATTTTTGTGGTTTCTATGTCTTCCTCTGAGTCTGAATCATCACTTTCTTCACTGCCATCACTTCCAACCACTCCTTCATTATCTTCGCAAACATTTCTATCTTCAATGACAAACGTTTCGTCCGTTTCTTCAGTTTTTGTTTTTTTGTTGATATTTTGCAAAACATCTGATTCTTTGCCGAAAACAATGGATTCCAAGAGTTTTTCGTCAACTTCTTCACCGATTCTTCGTTTACTTCTCTTACTCTCAGTTATCTTCAGAGTTGACACCAATTCAGACATTGTTTTAATTAAAATCAAATCAACTCTTCATTCAATTCAATACAAAAATACCAAACATTTCTCACGTGTTTATATAAAATGCCTTTTAATGAAGTTTTAACGAAATTTTAGTCCTTTTTTAAACATAAGTAATACTTGTTTTATACATTCAGTTCATATTTAAAAGGTATAAAAGTATTGATATCTCTATCGATGAATAAAATCTAATCTCTGGACAGAAATTGTTGACAAAAAAGGAGTAAATGAATGAAAAAATTGAATAAAAATTGAATTTAAAAACAATTTATTAAAAACTCTTCAAAACCTGAGTCTAAGGACTGTCGGAGACACCGGTATTACCGGTGCTTAGAAGTGGGAACCACTGAAAGCCTTGAGTTTCTTAAAGGGAGTGTTTGCGCACTTATGTCATACAGTGTTGGCACCGGTAGTAGAGGTAGTGGTAGTGAACTCAGGCATTGATTACACGTTTTATATTTGACTTATTGTATGATTTGTACGCTTTTGTCACTAATCTCTTGGATATCCCCCGCAATGGCAGCCAATAGGGAGAGAAGTTTTATTATGATTAAACCCGACGGCGTTCAGAGAGGACTCGTCGGAGATATCATCAAACGATTTGAACAAAAGGGCTTCAAATTAGTGGCCATTAAGTTCATGAATGTATGGATCAATCGTCGGATCAATTGATTTCAAACTCTTTTCATATGTTTTAATGAATTAATTGTTAAACAAATGAAAATCATTTGAAACTTAAATGCTTTCATAACTACCGGTGTTTTAACCCTTTATTCAATTGACTGATAGGCCGACGAAGACCTACTGAAGAAACACTACGCAGACCTGTCTGGGCGTCCATTCTTCCCGAGTTTGATCCAATACATGCAATTGGGACCAGTGGTCCCTATGGTGTGGGAGGGACTCAATGTGGTGAAGACTGGCCGTCAACTGCTCGGTGAGACCAATCCAGCGGACTCTAAGCCCGGGACCATTAGAGGTGACTTCTGTATACAGACGGGAAGGTATGGTATATTGTGTTTGCCTTTTATGCCATAAATAGACATAAAGTAAACACTATTTTATCGATTCATTCAATAATTGATTTAATGTTTGAATGAATTATTGATTTTTATAGTGTTTTCGTGTTTTCATTGATATTAAAGACCTTTACTGTCATTAAAACAGAAATATAATACACGGAAGCGATTCCGTCGACAGCGCTAACAAAGAGATCAAACTCTGGTTTGACGGCAAAGAACTGGTGGACTGGAAGCCCAATCAGGAGTCTTGGGTTTATGAATAGACGGGTGACTCGTGTGCTGTCTGTCCAACGATTCCAACAAATGATTACTGGATTTTAGTATTTATTTTAAGTCTAAAGTAATCATGAGTTCAATAAAAGTTTGATTTTTTTAGTTTAAAACAATTTATTTTTCAAATGCTTTCAATTCCGGCGCGAATTCAAACATAAACGTCTCAATCAGTTCCTGAAAATACAATTTAAATGAAAATACAATCAATTAATCAATAATTTTATGCAATTTCTCAAAAGGGGTGAAAATATTCTGTAAAATGCGATAACTTTTCACTAAAAGCTGAAAACATATTGTATTTGAATGAATGTTAGGAAATGTTAGGAAATGTTATGTCATTTCATATCAAACAGTCAATCGATTGAAGGTTACAACGAGTGATAACTTTCACACTTATTGAAGGAATGTTTCAATACTTCTGTAATTAATATCATTTCAAAAGACTTGATATTTAAAGGACCTGTTTTATCATAAGGACCTGGACTACAATTGACTACAATAATATGTGGAAACAGGGTATTAGCGCTGATGTGACGATAAATTGCATGAAATTAATGATAATTTTGTGAACCATTTCATACATAACACAACTGTTTGTTAAGCAATTGGTTTTGCAATCCATCGAAGACTTTCACAAATCCTTTCCTAACATTTTGTTGACCCAAAAGATGATTAAATATTTCGGGAATACTGTTCAAGAGATGTTGTTTTGCCAGCACTTGGATTCTCTTCCGTTCCTCATCACTGCTTTGAGGCCAGGGCTCAGACAGTGTTCCGTTCGGCCAAATGGAGTCACGAATTGAACTTAAGATGTAATGAACGACAGATTCAGAACAAATCCAATCGACGGTTGAACGCAATTGTTTATTAATGGTCTGTCCGTAAGTCATCTGAACGAATGTCATAAGAGTTCTTCGCAACCATTTGGAGACAGTCCTCAACTCAAAGATCTCACTAATGAGGCCATAAAGCGGTTCCGCAATGTTATCCTCTTTAATGTTGTCCTCGTCCTCCAAATCATTCAAAATCAAGAACTGATTGTCTGTCTGTTCCGTGTCTTCAGTATTGGTCTCTTGAGAGGAATGTCTTTCAATTGTATTACTTATTCCAAAAAGTTTTGCAAATTTTGATTTATTGGTCGAAGTGTTTGACTGATTGACCGGTTGTCTCAATCTGTCGGCGCTTTGAGAGAGGAATAGAAAGAGTTCTTCACTTTTATATATCTTCTCATTGTTTGTCAATAAATTCAAAAACGTTTGTAATTTCTCTTTAATTGTCTTCAATTGAGAGTCGCTTTGAATCAACCGTTTCCTGAGTTTCGGTAATTCTATTGGTTTTAAATTCGGATTAATTTTAATCAAACTTTTCTTCAAATCATAAAACTGTTGGAAACTTCGGGCGACGACCCAACCATTGAACGCCTGTTCCGTTATGTCTTTCCTAAACACTATAACAATTGCTAAATAATATCCGTCAATGTTATCCAACTCTATGTTGTGAACCTCTGCACTCCATTTGCCGAACCCCTTAATCCACATCTCTGTGCACTCCAAGTGTGCCTCCAATTGATTGAATTCACTCACGATTTCATTGATTTCTTTGTCTAACATTTGAATTAACTTTTGGTTCACATTAACCGTACTTTTGGTCACTTTTTCGGTTTCGGTTTTCTTCAGAGCCTTCAAAGCATTTCTTTTGTCGTTTAGTTTTTGTCTCAAATTCTCTAATTTAGTCTTTGTTTGCGAGACATGGATCTCAACGATAGAGTCGTTAGTCTTCGCTAAACTCTTGTCCCGAAAGTCCGATGAATTCGTTTCACTGGAATCCGAATCGCAATCCAATTGTTGAGACAACGGATCGGATGTGTTGTCGAGTGTGTCGTGAATTTGTTCCAACATTTCATCGTATTCTTTGCTGACTATAAACAAAGGATAATACCTGTGCTCAAGGATATCGTAAACACTGCTCTGTGCGGCAAAGAAGGCTTCGGGTCCTCTGTTGCCTAAAACAAACTCTTCCATTGATTTCAATGTATTTTTTGATAAATTAATTAATTTAATAAAATTTGATTTAAACGTCGAATGAATTAATATTTCGTTTGCGATCTCGTATTGCTTTGAAATCTCTTGTCTCGACATCTGTTCCACTGATTCCCAGAAGACAGTCAAATGTCTTCTACTCTCAGGCGAAGAGGAACTACTGATGAGTGAGTATTGCATAAACTTTTTCAGATAAGACCTACAGATGTCTGAATCCATAATCACTTTAAATCCAAGAACTGTTTTGCGGTTCGGTTGCGGCAAACCATCGGAAGAGAGGAACGGATTGTTCTGTGGATTCACTTCTCTATTGTTCATAGCATTGATACCATTAATACGTTTTTCGCATTGATTTTTAGCAAAAGTCAATTGATTTATATATCGCTTAAGATTTCTGGCCTGAAGTAGATCTCCTTTGGCGGTAGTGATTGGTCCCGAAAACATCTTCTCATTCATATCTATTCCGCGCTCTTTCTTAAGATTGTTGATAACCGTGGCCTCAATTATCTCCGAAATGATTTGAAACCTGATTCGAGTGAGATCTTCAATATCACAGCAATGGTTAATAATTTTAATAAAGTCTTCGTAGGTCTCGGCGTAGGTATAGGTCTGTCTGTGTCTCTCTAACTCTATTTTATGCCACTTTAGATAATCCAAGACTTTTTGGTTCAAATAAATTGAGTCACAAATCAAATCAATTGTATTCAAGATCTGAACCGAAATTATTTCTCTCAACAAATCAATCAATGGTTTACTTCTGGAGTAACTCTTCGGCAATAAAACGGTTAATAAAAATTCGGTTAAATTCCTCATAAATTGCAACTCTTTGTCGGCCGACAGATGTGAACTCAAGACATAAACATTGTTTTCATTGTCTTTATTGTTGGACAAACAGACGGTTATCTTCTGGAAGTGCTTAAGACTTCTGTTGATGACATTATTGGTGAAGAACTTAACCAAATCTATTGATCGCAATCTGAAGACAATATTGAAGACTATTTCCCAAAAATCGTTTCTTCAATGAAAGACAAAATCAATTAATTATTGAAACAATTGTTTAAAACAATAATTACTTTAACTTTTGATGAATTCTTTGATTATCTTTGTTATTGACTAAACTCTGGTACCAATTGAAGACAAAATCTCTTAAACAGTAATCAATTATCTGTTCCACCAATTGGTCCACATTTGCCGAAACCAGAGTTCGGGTGCGGAAGTAGTTTTCAATCTCTTCGTCCACTTCTTCACCGGTTTGGCCATCAATTGAAACAACACTTGACTTAAAGTTTAACACATTTTCACTGTTTGTGTAATAATTAACAAAATATTCATTAAATTGTTTTTCATTTAATTTAAATCCAAAATAAAGTCCAAAAAAAGTGAAAATAATTATCAAAACTAAAGACAAAAAAACATTCAATAAATTAATTAAATATAAAATTATAACAAAAATAACAAAAATTAATTGAATTTTCATTTTTTCGGTTCAAGTCTTCAGCTTTCGGTCAAAACATTAGATTAACTGAAGATTAGATTTAATGTCAAAAAAGTTATCACAAAATGTAAACAAATGTTTGAATTGTTTTGACATTTTGTGCGCAAAAGCACTCAATGTTTCAAAACTTTTGTTAAGAAGTCATAACTTTCTGAAGGAATGACAAAACTATTATAGGAAAGGAAAGGAAAGGTAGACAACAGATGAAGAGATCTAATCATTACTTGTCCTCAAAGTTGTAATAATTGTTTCAAATTTTATAAAGTTTTTAGTTTTGAATGAAGAAAATGAATGAAAGTTTCAATGAAATCCTTAAATCATTTTATTTTATATACAAAACGCGCTAAAAGTTTGTTAAAGATTTTGAATATAAAAATAATTTTAATAAAAACAAAATTAAAACTTATTTTAAGACAACTTTAAGTCAGAAATGAATGAATTATTAAATATAATTGTTTTGGCGTTTACTTTGGTTATGGGTTTGACAGCAATGATAACGAGTTGTATATTAGATAACAATTGGTTTATAATAACGATTACTTTGTTTTATATCTTTACTCCAATTCCTTCTTTAATACCACACTATTTATGCGATGATAAGTTAGACCCGGGATCTGTTGCTTGTGATTGGATCTATTTCATAACCACTGGATTAGTGATATCATCGTTTGCACTGCCGATAGTGCTCTTCCACATCGAGTTTATCACTGGTTTGGCACTGATTTTAGTTTTCATTTCAAATGTCATCGTTTTACTCTCATTATTGCGTTTATTTTCATTACTTCTGGAATGGGATTACAATTCAATAATTTAAACAAAATTATCTCAAAAACAAAATTAATTTTAATTTTATTTCAATAAATCTTTTGTTAAATACTTTTGAAAACTTTTTTTTAAATGAAAAATGTATTCATTTCTTGAATAAAATTATTTTACATTTAATTAATAATTATTTTACAAATAGTTTTGACAACGATTTCAATCATGTATTGAATATAACGACAAAAGTATTGAATTTTTAAGTCAGAAGAGCCGACACTTCAATGTTCACAGTGTTTTGGACGACAAACAGAGCCGACAATAAATTTACTATTATTTTATTGAATAGTTTTGAATATAAGTTATCGACAAAAAAGGACTCAACGATTAGTTCAGTGAAGAGTAATGATAACAAATTTGACGATAATGTCAGTACTGGTCGGGTAGTTGTGTTCAGTGGAAAGGTCTGTCCATTTGGTGAAATGTAACTCAAGTCTAATGTTCCTAATATTGAGTTAATGTAAGGATAAGTCTATTATCATAACTACAGATGAGATGCTTATCGTTTTAAGTCGATAATTACGGCTACATTGAGGACAGACAGATCAATGTTAACACAGGAAGGTATAGGAATCGCCAGTCAGGGGGTTGGCATAACTGATGACATGTTGGACGACCACTGTTTGATAGTTTGATGGCGTAAATCATGCGTATATTGTGATTACATCTCCCTTTCCCTCAAATATAATACTAATACTGTATATATTGTTAGATATATTGTTATTGACTATAATATAATACAAAATACAGAATCTCTATAAAGTGGTGCACATACTAGTGCTGGATGTTCTGGTGCTGCATATACTGGCGCTGTATATACTGGGGCTGCACCTGGAAGTGGAATGGAAGCCAACATATTGGCGAACAGCCCGACGAAGGCTCAGAGACGGCTTAGTGACTGAACTCAGTTTAATCTCTTGCCTTTTAGGCCTGATTTCCACAACTGTGAGAGCACTACAAAGAGGAACAGTTGAAAAGAGAAGCCAATACTACCAGTGCCTCTCATAGGCTCGAAATATGAGAGTCTATTAAAACTTTTGAATGCATTGAACGAAAAATTGGCGAAAACTCTGATTGAACTCAGGATTGGGAGTCGAATATACAAAAGAACATCAAATACAAGAGCACAACATCAGACGTTTTGTCGCACTGGGACTCACTTTAGCTTTGGATGTGACACAAATGTTAGTGGTTTACAAATGATATGCTCTGGATATGCTTTGAGGCACTAGTATGTGGAGGCGCTCTATATCTGACACACCATTCCATTCATTCCAAACACCATTTCCATTGCTAACCACTTCTCTAACACTCAAAGCGTTTAGTCATCTATTCATCAAATTTTCACATTTGACTCATTAGTCCATCAGATCTTAGATTTGTAATAAAACAAAGGGAACGACAGTTCATAACATTGGGTCAGAAATCGGTTGATTTATACATATCTGACAAAAGCCTATCGATTGGTATATTTCCGATAGTTTTCCTGAAGAAGAGCTCTTCGATAGTGTTTCCGCTGACACTCCGAAGCGATGGTAACATTAAAAGTAATTTTCCGAAACGGAATGACTGTTGGGTCGGATATGCACTTGAGATGTACTGGTTTAGAGTTAGTTGTGCTCTGTCTTGAGCTACAGATATGGAGGCGCTGTCTCTCAGTTCATGCACAGTAGTCGATGCCGTTGTCGAAGAATTAGGAAACACTGTAATGAAAACAAATGAAATGTTATTTAAAGGAAATATCCATAAAGTGATGAAAAGTTTGTTTTGTGTTGTTGTGAACCAAATGTTTCCGTTTTCACAGACTTTTAGTTCAAACAAAAGAAAAAGTATATAAAAGACTGAAAAGAGTTGTTGTATTAAATGCTCACCAGTTTTGAAGAGAACAATAGCCTTAAGACACGTATACTCTGTTGTGTCGACTCTAATGTCTTTCAATTTACTGACGATGTCCTGAAAACATCTGATTTCAGTCATGAAAGTAACGAATTTGTCTGCTTTTGAGGCACTGGTAAGCGCCGGCTCTTCACTCGATGTTAACAATGAACTCGAGTTAATACTCGCCGAAGCTATTAGTGGTTCCATATCTATGGGAAGCATGAATTGTGCGGCACTCAGGATAAACAGCTCTCTCCAGCCCTCCTCTATCAGTAATAACTGTGCAAATATTGAAAGTTAAGAAAAGTTGAAATATTAGTCAATTGTTTAACATTTATATCAATTTTACGGATTTAAGTATTGGGGTTATGCCGGACCTGATCTCTCATCGGTAGTGACACAAACACGGGTAGGGTTTTCAGCCATTTTACGTTATAGAAGAGAAGACGGGCAGCCGTTTCGCACACTGTCTCACAGTTTGGAGACAGAAATGCATTGATTCCGGAATTATAAGGAAAGGCATACTATTGAACACAAATTGAACACAAAGTTAATAAATAAATTATTAATGGATTGGAGTTTAGGCACAGATTTGTCTCATATTTATGTAAATTTGATATTTTAATTGAATTTTAGGTAAATTTAAGATTCATTTCAATGTTATCTTATTTAAGATTATTTCAAAAGATATGTAAAAATCATTTTTTCTAACTTTCAAAGGCTTTTCAAACAACTATTGAATTGAATTGAAAGGAAAAACAGCTCTTTTGTTGTGTTTATAATGTTTTCCAGTGTTTTTGTAATGTTTTATGATTTCATAGGTTTTTATGTAAAGTTAATAAAAGATCCTTTAATTCTGTGTTTTTATATGCATTTGAGACTTACTTTAGGCGTCGGATGACATACAGCTGTTGGCCTTAATGTAAGTGCATTTGAATCAATCAAACGAGGAATTGATGTCAAACTTGATGGCAATGAGATCTCAACGTTAGTTTGTGGACGTATTGGAGGATTGGATACAATTGACATCTGTGCTGATGGCACAGGTATTGCTGGAGACATGAAATTGTGTGTAAGAGTGAGTCTATCCATAACCGATGAGTCTTTCAGATAGAGAGCCACTTGTCGTCTGATCGTTGAATTTCGTGGACCTCTTTCGTGCTGAACGGCCTCTTTATTCATACCTTCTTCTGAGCATTTGTTTAGACGACAGGCCCGACACTGATTGCGATGAGTCTTATCGACCGGACACTTGTTAGCACTGGAACCCCGGGCTTTGCAAATGTATTGGCGATTGCGACGAATGGATCGCTTTATTGGGTTAAGTATTGAGTAATTTATATGAGTTTATGAGTTGTCAAAACATATTAGTCTCAAGTATTGAAACTATTTTAGTGCTCATTCAGATCACTCTATAAAGCACTCTATTAGACACTAGAAGTCCCATACCTTGAAAAAACCGGCGCAACTGTTGGAGAAGTGATGAAAACACAGAGATTTAGTGAGAAATGGTTTAATTGAATCAAATTATTTGATTTGGCGTTCAGTCAAAAGGGAAGTAAAGTGTGGATTGCATTTGACAGCAGAGCACGTGTCTCTTTGGCTACCATTGCGGTCATATTCAGTATTTAGTTTTGAACAAAAGGATCGGACGGTTAAAGCATTTGGCATTAACTGAGAAAAGCTTTTTTCAAAGACAATATGTACTCTAAAAGCGTCTGATTTTAATATAAAACTTTATTTCACTGAAAGTCTCCTAAACTTTATAAAGCATTTGACAAAACGCTGAATCTATTAATGAATTGATAGTACAATACATACCCATCACAGGCAAAGATGCCGTAATGTTTGCCCGAAGAGTGGTCTCGACATACTTTGCACGGAATATCCAAAAGTATTCGTCCTTTTGATGCAAAAATTGGTTTCAATTAAAATGTTTTCAAATCATTTAATTAATATATTTTTGTTCAAAAGTTAGTATAAATTAATCGATGAGTCGGTTATAAACGACTGCATAACTAAACATCTGGTGCTCCGGTCTATCAAATTCGTGCACCAAATGACAAATCAGTGTTATTATTGTATTTTCCCACGAATTGCACTGAATTTCAATGTATTTGTTCACTATATCATCACTTTTTACCTTTAATTTGGTTCAACAGATACTCTCATATATAATAACGTTTCGATTATTCAAATCATTTATCTATAGATCACTTTCCGTTCAAAAAATTATTGTAATTATTGTTTCCAACAGATTTATCCCAACCAAACAACTGATCCCTTCACTAATGCTTTAATTCATTTCATACAAACCCATCAAAACACTCTTCACTTCTCTCTTTATTACCAAAATTAATGAACTATTTTCCACCCCTTAATGATTTTCCCATAATTTGAAAGTAAAGTTAAAATTAATTTTTAGCCGTTTAATCAAAACTATTACAAAAACTTGATTTAAATATAAGAGAATAGAAAAAATAGTCAACAATTGAATTGAATTGAAAACTATTAACAGATATTTTGCTTACTTTAGTATCTCTTGAATTAAAATACATAAAATCATTGTTTAATTAGATTTTGAATAAAAATTTAACTACATTTTCATTGAAATGAATAAAAGTATAAAAATGTGAATAATTTTATAGCAATCCTAACAATAGTATTGAAAATAAGTTCAAATTCAAGAAAAAGTTACATAAATTGGACCAAACTTTTGAGTTTTAGATAAAGAAATTGAAACACAAATGAATGCAAAAATGTGTTTAAAGTTGTTATCAGTTTATAAAATAAAACTTTAGATTTGGTTGAAAACAATGAAGACATGAGAAATGCCTTACCGTTTGTTGAAGACGAGGCATCGCTTTTAATATTCATAGTGTTTATAGCAATCAATATTTAAATCAATACTAATATTAAGTTTCAATTATGACTTGTGTTGAGTAAAACTAATTGCAAACTACAAACAAATTGTGTGACTGTTTGTTAGGATCGTTAGGATTATAGTGTTTGATGTATTTGATGGCCACTTATGCATCAATATGTAAATCTGTGACTTATTATGCCTGTGCCTGCAGTTAGTCTAACAGAGCATCCGATTGGTTGCCAATTGACAATGGGTTTGAGGCGGGCATCAAATCACGCCTCAATGGATTGAGAGCTCAACTATAGACCGATTTCGCCGAATAAGAGAATAAGTATTAGTTTGACTGCAATGTCATGAATGGGTGCAGTCGTGGGAAACACTTTGACTCGAAATATGGAAGTCATTGAAAGAGCAAATGCCGATAATGTTTGATGAATATCAATAGATAACACATATATGAGTGCAAACCAAATGCAAAGCATCCAACACTACGACGGGATGACTGCCTCAAGGCATTCTTCAGCCCTACCAGTGCTTTAGTAAGTCAAGAAACAAACCCTTTTGGTCACAGAAAATCTTTTGACAGAGTCTTAGCTGAGAGTAAAACCACAATAACTACTGTTAAGACAAAAACTAATTTACTTTAGAGTCACTCAAAGATCACTAAATGGTTTCAGACATTACTTTCGGACTCTTTTTAATCTGCTTTTTCTGTAATTAATGAATTGGACTCAAACCACAACTCACTGTTAGGGACAGGGGTTTCAGTCCGAAGAGAATTCTGTGCTTTTTATCTGTTCTTTATATCTGTTTTGGAAAGTGCTGTCAAATATTCATCAAAAAAATGGACATAAAGTTGGACAACAATCGGACGTATATTTTCATAGCATTGAAAACTTCAAATCACTGGCAGTCAGTGGTAGTCACAGTAAGAGGACATACCGTTCCTACTTTGTTCGTACATAAGCCTCGCATTTGAGTTCGTAAAGTCTGACAAATATTTTGAGTCAATCAAAGGGGAGTTTGGGTTGTATTGTGTTGTCCTAATCGGAGAGGCATTAACTTCTCTATACTTACCGCCGACTCTCAAATCGACGACAATATGCGACAAAACAGAAGCACTTCTGAAGTCCATTCAATTGCAACCATTTCTATACCTATTCTATACCTTTCTTCGCACTGATGTATGGGTGCGTCCAATGCGTCCCAACTCATAGTCAAACTATAGTTTGCACTCATTTGTAAGGCAGTCAACAATTTCATGCCTGAATGAGATGCGGGCAAATACAACACATACTACCAGTGCTGACAACTCGACCTCAGTTATGAATAGCTCGCTCTATGAGGTGTTCTTCAGTCCTGATCCACATTCTGATGGCTTTGATGGTCTGTCTTTGATGGCTGTGCACTTTTTTAGATTAGACGACTGACCGCAATCACAATATCTCTCATTTATTGTCATATTTTTAAAAAGCATTTCTTCTTTATATGAGTTATGGACTCATACTCTCAGTCCCTCTGACTCTCTATTGAAAGAAGTGAACAAAAAGTGGTCCAAAGAATTGAATCTAAAGGTCATACCAGTGCTCAACAATACATACATTAAGTTATGTATAACTATTAAAGAATTATTCGCTTTTGTGTCAACAAAACCCACAAAAACTTATTTTTCAATAAATAACTAAATATTTCGACATTTCTTTCAACAATACTTTAAAACACTTTTGAATTATGAAAATATATTGAAAGGAATCACTCGTTATGTCATATATTTAGTGATAATAACTAAACAATGATTTATAAAATTGAAAATCAAATGACAATGGATTGCAATATAAGTGAATGATGTCTGAAGTGTCTGACAGTCGCACACATCGTTCAGTGCTCTTAACACTCAATATTTTATCAAATATTTTGACAAAATATGGTTTCAATAAATTAAATTCAAGGAGTTTAGAGTTAAACACAAATTGATTGTATAATTGATTTAAAATTACTTTTAATTAAAATTCAAGTTTTGATTATTCTTTAAACCAAACTCTGAATTCACTTGAATTTAATCAAGTCTTCATTGAAACATGTTTTTGTGCTTCAAATCTCACTTCACTGCAGGGCTTAACAACTTTACATCCAATTTGTATTTTATTTGTTTTTAAAAAGTTTTAAAAATTAGTGAAAAATAAATTAAATTTTAAGTAAATCTGATAACAATTTGTGGAAAAGAGTATTAAATAAATAAAATTTTATTTTTATTGAAAAACTAGGCCAGGTACCCGTTGGTGTTATATATCAATTTGTATAATCCTCTAAAACCACCTTTCCTCAAAACCTACCTTTCCTCAAACCCCACCTTTCCTCAAACCCCACTTTTCCTCAAAACCCACCTTTCCCCTAAAACAACCTTTTCTCAAAACCACCTTTCCCCAAAAACCACCTTTTCTCAAAACCACCTTTCCTCAAAACCCACCTTTCCTCAAAACCCACCTTTCCCCAAAAAACCACCTTTCCTAAAAACCTACCTTTCCTCAAAACCTAACTTTCCCCAAAAACCACCTTTTCTCAAAACCACCTTTCCTCAAAACCACCTTTCCTCAAAACCCACCTTTCCCCAAAAAACCACCTTTCCCCAAAAACCACCTTTCCTCAAAACCTACCTTTCCCCAAAAACCACCTTTCATCAAAACCTACCTTTCCTCAAAACCCACCTTTCCCCAAAAAACCACCTTTCCTCAAAACCTACCTTTCCTCAAAACCTAACTTTCCCCAAAAACCACCTTTTCTCAAAACCACCTTTCCTCAAAACCCACCTTTCCCCTAAAACCACCTTTCCCCTAAAACCAACTTTCCTTAAACCCCACCTTTCCCCAAAAACTACCTTTCCCAAAAAACCCACAATCCCCCTAAAACCATCTACCCTTCCCTAACTCTATTCTCCTTAACCTACCTGGCCACTTTCCTAACCCCACCTCCTGTAAGCGCTTAATTATACTGTACTG
>JAQGAT010000399.1:0-33979 GCA_034687845.1 Pantelozetes paolii | reverse complement strand
GGGTTAATTTAAAATGACATTTTTTATGTACAATTTTATCCAATTTGATTGACATATGATAATTGTTTACATTTTTTAAAAAAATATTGACGTAGCTTCTGGATGGCCCCGAGATATTTTAGTCCCTGGGTTAGACTAATACAATCAAATTTAAATTTTTTAATTGAGGTTAAGATAAACTTAATATCAAAACATATGTTAATAATTATTTTTGAAAATTATTTTGATGTATAGCCTATTCAGAGCCCATTGAGAGACCATGAGTCGTGTAAGTGCACTCTCACAGGAACATGACCCAGGGCTCTTTCTCTATCTCTAATTATATAACTAAATATGAATTTCATTCATTCAAAATCCAATTATTCATGACTTATACACAAACTTTTAATACAGTTTTCACTGCAATTCGTGAACAAATTGTTTGAAATGTATTTCAAAATTATTATACTTTTCAAAACAAATTTGAATTTATTTTTGAATCAGAGTTTTGTTGAAAATATTAATTGCGATAAGAAATTGATTATTTGATTGATTTGACGATTGATTTGACGATTGATTTGAAAATACAATTAAAACCTTATTTTATGGTTTACTTTATATAAATTATTTATAAGATATTGGTCACCCATTCCTATCTAATAAGTGTCCTTAATAAAGCCAATTATATAAATCAATTTCATACAGTATATTAGCATGGTGCTATTGCACTCTTTATTTTTTATTAAAATAGTGTGGGTGATTCGATTAAATAGGGGATAAATTTAAATCAAAGGTATTAAGGGTGTGATCAAGAATTTTAATCACTTTTAAACCAAAATTCCTAATAAAAAGTTACATCAATGAGATTACACAATATGACATTACATCACATTGGTAATTTATCTATTTATTGCCCCTTAAAGTCCTAAATAAAATGACTAACATTTAAGATAACTCTCTATAAAACTGATGTCACAAAAAGTCATCTTTGAATTAATTTAATAATGAATAAAAGCAAAAGAATTTATTAGTCATTATGGCTCCGATGTCGGAGATCCTACTATTCCCTACCCTTCCCCACCATTCCATCAGTCTATTTATAATATTTATCAATACTTGCAATATATTAAACATTAAAATTTTAATTGATTAACAAATTTGAAAATTCAAATGAGATTTAATGGACAATCAATTAATAGTTTCTTTAAATCAAAATATTTTTCGCAATAAAATAAAATCAATATTAATATTAATATTGTGTTTGACTTTTGAAATAAAATATTTTTGCTTATTGTCTGAAACAATGATTTTTTCGTTTTTATGAACCAGTTTTCAAACAAAATAATTTATTTTAAAGGTTTTGTTTGGATTTTAAAACATATTATTATATTTAAAAATTCATTGCTTTTTGTTTGTCAATCAATTTTTCAATGTTTTGATTGATTGATCAAAAAGTAGTGGTTTTTATAGTTTTCAAATCACTCTTTAAAGCAATTTATAAATGACTGAATTGATTGCAATATTTTTACAAATACTGTCAAACATTTCCTAAAATTGTAGCAAATTTTTGAATAATTTAATTAAGACTTTATTTGATATCAAATTAAAACTAAAGAATAATTTAATTAATTGGAAATTAAATCAAAAATTCATGAAAACATTGAATGAGTTTTTATTTTTCATTCATTTTCTCAATATTTTTAAAAATATTGAATTCACTGATCAAATGATTAAAACCGGAAACTTATGACACAAAAAAAATATCCAATTTATACATAAACTCAACAAAATTGATAAAAGTTTTTATCTGATCCATGATCCAGGTCCATCACTGCCTTTATAAGTGTTTTTTATTTGAATCAATTCAAAAGCAGACAATCGATAGAAATATAAATACATTTTGGAAATAAATTTTTATCGTTTAAGGAAACGATTTACTGAAAAATCATTTTTTAGTGAATTTGTTATTATTTTTAGATATTTTTAAAAATAAATATTTTTATAAAATATGACTCAAAAATGTTGTAAAACCTAAAAAGTTCAATAGTATCAAGGTTTTCACAAATTATCAACTCTTATTGAATCCCATATTATATTGAGTAGAGTTTTTAAAATGAGTTAAAAATTCATTTAATTTTAAATACTATTTGAATTAAAATTTAATTATTATCTGTTGGTTCAGTCGGTGGCAAAGGGTAAGGACAGTAGGCATGTCTCAGCCCAACTTAAGTTCATTGTGTGATGAGAGCGATGATGGACTCAAAGACGAAGTCTCGCAATCAAGTGATGAACTTTTGATTATAAGGACTAATAGTAATCCAAATCTAACCGAAAATGACAACAACAGTGAAGAAGAATTCATTGACGGAAGGGTTAGTGGTTTTCATGTGATTTCAATGCAATTATTAATTTTTTATTTGATTATAGAAGAGCTGTGAAGTCGGAGGTCCGCGAAGAAGAATACCATTGATTGCAGTTTGGGAACAGAAGATACAGAAAGAAATCAAAATAAAAAATTAAAACAAAAATATTTGAAAATATTTTCATTTCTTTTAAAAAAACTTATTTTTAATTTTGATTTCCAATGATTTTATGCCAAATATAGAGCTGTTTTTCATTAATATTTGTAATACTTTCAATAAAAGTCTATAATTTATAACAAAATATAATCATTTGATAACAAAATACTTAAAATTATTTTAATTGTTTGAAAAACTATGAAAAATATTTTTATTAAAATAAAATAAAATTCACAAAAACTTATTATAATTTAATGAATTGAGAATAAATACAATTTAATGAATGTTTCAAATTTCAGAGATCCTATCGATATACAGTAGTTAATTGATCTTGCATCAATTGATTTTTCATTTTATGCATTTAAAACTCTAGATATTAAAGAGAGACTCAAGTGATGAGAAAGATATTTGAAAACCATTGAATGATTTGACAAATATTTCATTAAAAATAGTTTAGTTATTAAAAAATATTTTGTTTTTAAGAGCACTATAACGACTAAAATCAATATAAATTCAGTGGAAAGGCTTATAAGTTATAAATGAGAAAAGGATTTAATTCCCGTCTCTACAAGAAGTTATCAGTCAATGGATAACAAGTTTTAAAACCCGTATTGACTCGAATTAGTCTGAATTAAGTGCAATGGAAGCCAATATGTAATGGAAATATATTTATGCAAGGTAAATCTATTCATTTTAATTATTTACTATTACTATTATAGACCTGATAATCTAATATATCCTTTATTTTCATAGAACTCATGAGATGGTCAATTAATTGTTATAAATATTATTTGAAGTAAAATGTCACTGATGTTAATATCGATAATCTAATTAAAGACTTGATTATCAGAACATTGATAAATAAGTTGAGAGAAAAGTTTCCAAATGGAGAGTATCTTGTTCATTTAAAGTTGAAATTATAAAATCTTGTAATCACTAAACGATTTTATCATCAAGATAAAATTAAATACAACAATAATATAATGTGGCAAGGTCAAATCATATCAAGTCAAGATTTCATAAATTAAATGATAACATAAAAATAGTGTTTTAATATTATTTATATTTAAGTCATATTCTGTTATAAACTAATAGAATAAACAAGTAATGAGTCAAGGTAATAATTTTGAAATTGATAAAAATGCACATGGTGCCATAAAAACACAATTTTAAAGTTCCACACAGTATTCAATTTAAAAGTCTATTGAGAATCGCAATATTAATTGATATTACATTAAATGAAGATTTAATCAATATAACCAATAAGTAATATAAGTTATATTTTACTTATAACCAAGGTTCTATTTGCAAAGTTGGAAGAACATTGAAATCCTAAGGGATATAAGAATTTTAAAAAATGGTTGTTATTCTTAAGTTTATTCATAAAAAGCAATAAAATATTTTTGAATTAGTGTTCAATAGTTTTACTTACTTTGCAATAAAAGCATTAAAACAGAAATTGTCTGCTAATGACATCAAAATTTCTTGATCCAGGGCAAACAAAATTTTCAAATTCCTTGTACAACCCTGGATATAATAAAAATTTATATTTTTATAAAATAAACTCTTGGATTCACTTTATCAACAAAATGGGAATCAATTTTGTGATCAAATCAATCATTTGTTATATTTTTTTTACAATAAAATTGAATTTCGATTAAAAAAACAATTTATTTATGAATTAAAGATCGAGTTTTACAAAAGGGTTTCAAAAATATAATATAATATTTAATTATAACATCGGTTTCTGAAGGAATAGTGGTTTCACTCAAAGGAATGGTGGTTTCACTTGAAATACTGTTTCAATATTTTATAGAAAAATATTAATTTTAATAATTATAATGAAAGTGAAGCACAAATTGAGGCACATTTGAGGCACAGTATATATAACATCACATATTAAGGCAAAAATGTTTTTATATATTTTTTTACTGAAAATCATTTGAAATACAAATGAGTTTTCATTTAATAATTATTTTTAACTAAAAATATAATCAAAATTTTGGGAATATTTTCATCCGATGTCTAAATAATGATAACATTTTCGGAATTCCTTTCAAAAATCAATCAATTTTTGTGGCACTCAATGAAAGCATATAATTATGTAAACAATTGCTAAGACTTTAAGACTTTTAGATTAATTATATTTTACTTCTCAAACAATATTCAGATAATTATTAGAGAATTAATTAATTATACATTTATTGGCAAAAAATATTTAATATAAATAAAATGAGAAATATTTTCAATCAATTGAGTGTTTGTTTTGATTACTTCTGAAAAACATTTTTCAATAACTTATTTGAAACGAAAAGAAATATATTTTTAAATTGAATTGAAATCTGATCTCAAAATTGTGAACAAATAAATTGATTTTACATTCATTTTAAATAAAAAGCAAATAAAGTGTCGATTAATTGAAATCAAAATACAATTAAATACAAAATTAAACCGAAATTTCATTTTTCATAACATCTTTGGAAACAAAAAATCGAAATATTTCTCACAATTGTTATCAATATATCTTAAAAACCAATCAAAAAGTCAATTCATCGTTGATTTGAAGAAAGATCTGAATTATATTAAAATAGTTTTAATATCAAAACATTTTAAAAAATAATTTTCAAATTTAATGGAAATATAAAAATAGTTTCAAAAAAAAGAAAGTCTTTAACAAAAAATTGGTCCAAAATCTGGAGTTATTGTCAAAAAATAGACCAAATATTCAAAGATTTTAATCAAAATTTTGGGATTTTTTAGTTTAGTTTAAAAAATGGATTGAATTTTGATTTAAAATCAAAACAAAAGTTGATTTCAGTTAACATTTATTTAGAAAAAAGGAATGAATTCTGAAAATCAATGAATCATTCAATCAATTCATTGAAACCTATTTTCGGACCAATACTTGCAAAACGGAAAGGAATGGCAAATGTCTTAATTGTCTTCACATTTGTTGTATTATTTCATATTTTTGTTTCAAATCTAACTGTGCTTTCTTTGCATCCATTTTCTTCCTTTGAGACAAAATTCTTCTCATTTCAGATGCGCTCATATTTAGGTTCAGATCAGCGCCGGATTCACTCAACTGACGGGAAGGACCGCTAAGACTCGAACCACTTTTGCTTGAAGTCGGAGAGTCGGGAATCGATACGTTTGTATTACTGCCTGAGCTCGAGGGACGGGTGTTTGGCATCGCTTCACTGGTCTCCGCGAGAGAGCGGTTCTGACTTTTTGGAGTCGAATTGCGGGAAGAGTTTAAACCATTTTCCTATTAAATGATAAAAATTTCAATTAATCTCAAAGTTATACAAAAATATCAAAAACTCTTTCATTGCTCTCAATTTGAAAACCAATTCCTGACTTTGATCTCAAAATGCTATCGCTTTTGATATTTTGATCAAATATTTACTCATTTCTTGATTTATATATTTATTAATCAATTATTAAAACAATTATTTGAAAGAAGCGTTAATTCAAAGATATTTTAAGACTTTATATAATATAAGAAATAATTTGATAAAACTTTATCTTTCATTAAATACTTGAAAACATTTACTGATAATTCAGTGATAAATAAATGAATGAATACTTAAATGAAAATAAAATTAATATTTTTTATAATAAACTCATGTCTTATGTCTTATACAGACGTTTGTAGTCTTTAGACGAGTAATCATAAGATTTTTGTTTTTAGACAATAAAAGGAAAAATAGGTTTTGGGAACAGAAGTATAGCATAAAAACAAAATCATAATTAATAGACACATAAGGGATATGTTGTATATAAGGGGCACATAAGGGGCATAAATGATAGTAAAATCCTATTTCCAGAGTTTGAACTTAACTTTCGATTAAAAAGTAATTGATTTTCAGATGAAAAACAATCAAAAGTTCACTAAATCTTAGTTTTAATTATATTTCTTGACATAAAAGTCATAATTAAAAGCCGTTTTAGTCATCAATTTTATGAACCAATAGTTTAAACAATTATTTAAATATAAATTATTTTAATTAACAATAATTTCACTAAAATTGATGACTAAAACAAATCCAAGCGTTCAATGAAAACACAAGAGATATTGACAATAAATGGCAATAAATTACAAACACTTTTTAATTTTCAATTGATTTCAAATTTTTAAGGTTTTGTCTGACTCTCACGAAAGCATTTAATTAATAGGTTTTCAAAAATAATCATTTGATTGAGTCATTCATTCAATTAAATTAAATTATGTTTTGTTTCATTAAAAACAAAATAAAGTTTAGATTTATTTTATATATTTATTAATTAATGACATAAAGAGTGAGAAAATTTAAAAAAAACTGAGAAATCAATCAAAATATTGAAAGACTTAAACATAAGATTGAAATCGAGAATGAATTGCATCTAAAAAGTGGAACATTTTGTATATATTTGTATTCAATATAAAGATAAATGAAATGAATCTTAATATTGAAGATTAAAATCAATTTCTCGTGATATCAAGCACTGGATGTTCAGGAAGGCTGTGCATCAGGTAATCATAAATTATACTAAATTTTTAGCACAAAATAAATCTATTTTTAATAAATGACTCGATTTTTATTAAATTTAGTTTTTTTTGGTATCAAAAATACTCGCAATCAGTCATAAAGTAAACTAAAATATATTTAAAAAGCAATGAATTGATAACTTTTTGAACAATTTTTTATAAAAATTGAAACCAATTTGAAAACTTATAAACGACTAGTGATTCAAATAAAATCATTTCATTTTATAAATACTTTGATATAAAATGTTATATAAATGCGGAAGAAATTGAAATATATATTAAAAACAAATAAAAAATTGAATTAAAACCGACGAAAAAGTGATTAACATTGAAACCATTAAAACCGTTGTTTAAGTGATTGTAAATATGAATTCAAAATAATTCACATTTTGTTTGCATTTCATTGCAATTAAACTAAATTTGATTTATGATTGACTTATATATAGATTAAATCAAAACTAATAGCGATTTGTTTGCAAATAATGTCATTAAATGACAATTTGTCCAAAGAATAGGACTTTCAATGGGATGGCATTGACTTGGATTTGAAAACTCAGGTGAAAACACATGACTGATAATAACATATTGTGTTTTATATGACATTTGTGTAAACATTAAAACTTTTTAAAATACATTTTTTAGTTTAAAAATGTAATAAAAATATTACAAATAATTGTTAAACAATTCATTGGTTTTTGAAATTTTGGCCAAATTTTCATTGAAATGACAACAAACTGCTTAAAATACTAAAAAATATTTCATAAAACTCTATATTTGTGCAAAAAATCTCTATTTTTCGTTGATTTACACAAAACTAAGGCTCAAATTAATATCAACTCAAATGTTAAAACACTTTTCAAACAATCAAATGACGAAACCATTCAATAATTTTAAGATTAATTTTAGTAATGAATAAATTCATTGCTATTATTGTCAACCAAACAATAAAATTATATAAAGTTTAATGATTTGCTGACAAACAGTAAAATAAAATCAAAAATTTCAATATTCGCAGTCGTTTTCATAAAATGTTTCGGAATATTATAAAAATATAATAATAATAAAAATAATCAAAATATCAAATGATATTAAAAATATGTGTAAATGATTATCATTGAGTGAATTCAGTAAAAGTGATAATAGGAGTGCTTTTAAAAAGCATAGCACAGGTATTATGAAATTATAAAAGAGTAGGCGTTTAGTAGTTTTCAAAATATATTTTTATAGAAATCCTGAAAATATTACGTAAACTCAACATTCAATTAAAACCCTTTTATAAAGTACACGGAATATACGAGAAATTCCCATAAAATGAGATAAAAATGCGATATTTTTTGAGGAAATACTTATTTGACACTAAAATTGCAGTTATTTTTCAAATATTAACATTTATTTAATAATATTTTGATAAAAATGTGTTTCAAATCCAAAAATGACTTTTGTTTTCATCAAAAACTTGTAAAAAATAATATAAAACAGAAAAATACATTTAAATGTGTTTAATAGCAGTCATTCATAATGTTTTGCATATATTTCTGTTTCCCCTTTGGGTCGGAAATCGTTCATTATTTTTGATCCTTAGTTCCCCTTAAAGTAGTCAAACATTCCTCAACTGTTGTGAAGAAATTTATCTCAAATTAAGATTTCGATAATTATTTTATTAAATGTCAAAATGTATTCAATATTTCATTTCATTTTCATATCAATTGTGGAAATATTTCCTCAAAATTTTCCGATAAATAAATTTCTTGATTATAAAAGCAAACGATTTATGAATGCATTTGATGTAAAACACAAAACAAACAATTGATTCATAGATTTGATGCAAAATCTCAATTATTTTCTCATATATTTTTAATTAAATATTTTTTATGAATGAAATAAAGTATTCAAAGATTTGTATAAAATAAGTCAAATGTCGGATAAAATACTTGATTGAGTAGTAATTGAAACAAAAATCCTAAAAATGAATCATTTTTTGGTCCAAATAGTTGTAAGCCTTATATGAAAGGTATTAATAGAGAGGTAATTTGAAATGTGAACAAAAAACAGCGAAAACTAGCGATTGTTTCAAAAATTTCAAACCTTTTTATAAAGTTTTGTGAAATACTCCCACAAAAACATATAAATGACATATATTTTACATTTCAATTGTTTGAACCTAATTAGGGGTACAGAAAGCGTAACAACACATCAGGTTTGTAATGGTTTTCAGTTTAATATTGATTTATATTCAGAAGAAAAATCCCAAAAATAAAAACAATTAAAATAACAGTTAAAACAAAAAACAAGAGATTTGTTTGAAATCATAAAAATCTAAAAATATTTCAATTCATAAGAATTGTGTTCAAAACAGTCAATAATTTAGTGAAAAACATTCAAAGACTCAAAGATTTGATTGTTTTTCAAATCAATTATTTTATAATCAAATGAAAGAAAAGTTATTTAAAATTGCAATGAATTTGAAGTTTTGTCTGAATTTTAATGCAAATAAAAATTAAATTAAAATTCGTGTGAATATGTCGTGAATTGAAGTGAAGGCCAAACAAATGTGAATTGATTTGAGGAAAACATACAATAAATACAATACTTGTCTCAACTTTGATGACTATTAAGAGTCTTAACATTCATATCAAGTATTGTTTTTATAAAACCACAAACACATTGAAAAGTTGAGTCCAATTGACTGCAAATCAATCGTTTGATTGACTTTCAGTCCTTCGGATGACTTAAAACCAGAAATCATTGAATAAGACATCAAAAGCTAACATTTGTTTGTCTTTTCGGTAACTGTTTTAACATTTGTCTCAAAATATCAAAAAACGGTTTCAAATCTATTCAACGATTGCTTCAATAGATATGAAGACCTGAACTCAAATGCAATCAATATTTCATATAATCTTAAAATAAAAGCTGAAATACTGACCAAAACCGGTGACTCTTCTCTCTCTTTAACGGATCCGTTGGTCTTGTGGTTGATCTCAATCGACGGAATCAACTCATCGCTGGATTGGCTGTCGTTTTGTCGGTCTTTAATGCCGTTAACTAAACCATTGGACGTATTATTGGTAACATCGGTGGACGGAGTGGTGGGACGACTGTCCGGTTTATTGTTGTTATTATTGTTAGGCCGGGGAACAGGAGTTTTACAGTGAATGACATTTTGTTGAGTGCTTTTGACGACAACTTTGTTTTCTTTATACCATTTGTCCGCCGATTCGTCGATCACTAAGAGTTTGGTCTCATTTGGTATCGATTTAATCCTTTCGACGACTTGTCTGTGATTTTCATTTGAAATGTTAACCAAATTTACTTCAATAATACGATCGCCTTCTCGGAGACCAGCCATCTCTGCGGGTGAGTCGGCGTCCACTTTACCGATGTATTGACCGCTCTTTGCCTTCTCTGCGTGTAAATTGAAACCATAGCCATCAAAGTCAGGCCATTTGATTAGATGACATAGTCGTGGACAGGGGGTCGACTCATCCATTGACTTCGCGTCCATTTTAGGGGCAATTAATGCAAACTTTTTAATACAAAACAAAACAAAAAGTGGTTTTCAAACCAAATGTCAAAACTATTGAATCGTTTGTTAATTAAATTGAAATTTAAAACCAATTAATGATTTATTCAATGATTTGTTGAACAATGCGTTCAATAAACACAAAAATGTTATTAAAATTCAAAGTTATCTTCAGTTTTGAGATAATGTCTAACAAAACATGTCTTCACTGAAGCAATACATTCAAGCAATACATGAATACATGACTTCAAACACAAAATCATTTAAAGTAAACCCGTTTTCAATGCAGTCTTCACTCTCTCAGTCAGTCTTCACTGTCGGCCCAACGCTTGCGCACAACAAGTCATACATTTGACATAATTGCTGTGCTTTCCTACCTGTGCTCTCTCCATAGTGCCTATGCCTGCACTGATTGCCCTTGTTCATAAATTATCGTAATTGCATTACATTGCTTAAATTTACATTATGATACATAAGGCAAGCACTTTACTAATTGCTGTGCCGTTGAAACCAATTTTAGCGAAGAGTCGATGAAAACAAAACAAATATTGAAATAATCTTTAGTTATATAAAAATGAAAACATTTTATCACTTTTGGAGAAATTGATGCAAATTTTGATACCATTTGTCAATTAGTGTTATATTTATGTGATATTAATATCTCTTTGACTTTTAATTATTGAAAATTTATTTAAAATATGATTTAAGGAAATGAAAGCAAAAAAAGCAAAAAACGCTTAAATTTTCAATTAATGTAAACTTTTTTTCACAATATTTAGAGACTAAAGAAAATTCAGTTATTCTTCAGGTGTTTCCTCACAATCGCATCATTTATACAATAATTATAATATAAATGTGGTTTTCATTAGTTTTTAGGTTATTATAAATTATAATTTCCTTTTTATCACTAATACTGTATAAAAAACAAACGAAAGAAATGCCAAAACTTTCGTTCAATAGTTGAAAAATAAGTTATTTTTTTCTTTAACTGAATTTCAAATCAATATATGATTTCATACCTAAAGGTATGCCTAAAGGTATGCCTAAAGAAAAGTAATGTTTTAAATAACTTTCAAAACTTAATAACAACTCAACTGAGCGTAGAGTGAAAGTTATGTAAATGACATTCTGTGCCAAATATTTTCAATTACTGTATAATGTATTGTATGCCTGACCTCCACTACAGCACAGGTATATGTCTATAGACTCTATAGAAAAGTATTTTAATTTGTTTATTGAATTTGTTTTTGACTTAAATTCTATTAAATTATTGATTATTATATAAACGACTAATAATTTCATTGAAAAACATTTGAAAATATTTTCGTTTTATTGGAATTTCGCTTAAAATCTAATAATTGTTTAAAACATTGATTTAAATAACAATTAAATGAAATAAAGATTAAAATTATTGAATAAATTATAAAATAATAAATAAATCTATAATTTGTTTCAAGTGTTTGTTTGGAGAGCTTTAACGGCCAGACCTTTACTGCAATGAGGATGTGATATAACCTGAAGGGTTGGGAACCATAGGAATTCGGGTTCACTTATAGTTTTACCACAAACCGAACAAATGCTTCAAATATTAACAAAAAAATAATTAATTTTTAAAAAGCGTTTAAAAGAGTGAATGAATGCAAACCTCTGTTCATTAAGTATAAGAGACTTCCTTTGAGTTAAAATTTTTTGATGTCTAACAGTCCTGTTCTCAGTTTTGGCCAAACCTTTAACTACCAGTGATTGACGTAAATCATGGACTGATTTATGAATAGCTTTATTGAGGAACTGGTGGACAGTAGAAAGAGTCCAGTTTTGGGGCAGTAATCGCAATACTCTTATTGTATTAAATTCTGTTACATCACTGTTGAGCAGTTGGAGGGCAGGGCTCACAGAATCACTAGGAATTGACATAAAAATAAATCCTCACTTAAAATGTAATAAAAGTTTAGAAATGAGTGAAACCTTTGATTTAAATTCAAATAAACGCCAAGAAGTGTATGAAATAATTTGTGTCTGAGATTGAAATCATACAAATCCTGACAATAATTGAGTGCCATTTGATAGTCATTTAATTGTTCAACAAATAGAGTCAAAGCCTTTTCGTGTTCACCTATTTTGCCATAAAGTATAGCACTTTCGTAATGAAGTTTGCCTTCAATTGCTTTCTCTAATACTATTGAAGTCTTATAAGCATTTGATTCCTTCAGAAGAATCCTTAACTTAGTTCTCAAGTCTTTGTTGTCTTCCGAGTCTTTGCAATCATTGAGAGCCAAACTATTGATGTATTTTAGCGCCAGATTTGTGTGGAATTTCTCCGTCTATACAAACATTCAATTATTAATTCATTGTATTTTAAGGAAGACTTAGTATAATAAACAAAACATTAGTACAAATGACGAAAAAAGTTTAAACAGGATTTGGGGTCAGATATGGGTTTACTTTTGATACACTCTTGGGCTGACTCTTCACTCCATAAGGAAATCATGTTTTAAGGTTCGAGTCATCGAAAACTAAATTTCAATAATTTTTCAATTAATCATTCATTCAATTGAGTCTTAATTACATTTCAGACTTTATTAGACTTTCAATGACTCAGTGAGTTATAGCGAGTGCACGGGTAGTGCTGAATGAATTCATTAAAGGAATTCCCATTTATTTTCAATAAATTCAAAAAAATTTAAATTAAAAACAATTATATAGAAAGTGTTTAAAACTTTATTCTAAGGGGTATGTAATCACTAATAATAATTTTGATGATATAACCCTGAAAACTTGAATCTTAATTGTGACCCAATAGTTGAAGGGATGGATTGCGGACAGAATATAAAGGGCTATAACTTATAAAATATAAGACATAATCAGTGAAACACTAATTGATTACTAATTACACAAAAATTTATTGAAATAAAAATTAATATAAAATTTTAACTCAATTTCAAAAATCATTTCAAATTAAAAGACCAAACAATTGATACATACGTGAAGTGGAGTTCATATAAAAATGATAATTACCTGAACCTTAATATTGAAGACCAGGTGCTCTAAATATAACTGCTCTGCTTCGGGGTATTTATGTAAATGTCTAATCACATGATCGGAGTTTAATTGACTGCTATTATGCTTTCGGTTAATCAAGACTTTTGCGCCTAAACTCTGATCCCTTTCCAAAATAAAGTCTAAGTATTTGAAAACCATTTGTTCGTCTTCTATAGCACTCAAGAAATCTGCAAAACACTTGAGTCCCGAATAAGAGTCGTCTGAATAGACTTTTGTCTCTAATTTAATCCAAATATCAATGGATTTATCAAAAGTTGTTTTATTTGTTGAGTAATAAAGTGCTAACATATGATAGGAATTGGTTTTGTTTAAGCGTTCAATAATCCAATCCTTGTCTACAATGAGGGCACTGTTAGCCAACATTTTCGACAATTTTTCTGAATATGTCTTATATTGTAAGTACAGAGCAATGAGAGCACAATTAACTTCCAGTTCTCGACTTCTGTATTGTTGGCATTGGTTTGAAACCAAGTCTTCGAGAAATTCTAATAAAAATCGTTTATATTCTTCGAAGTCTTCATTCGTTTCGTCATAAGAAAGACATATATTGTCGATGAAATGCCGAACCGTTTCTTTTGGTCTAAGATTTTGCGGTAAAAGATCGGCAAATAAGTCAATAAACTCAAGAATATCTGCGTTTGAGTCAATCAACAACTGTTTTGCGGACTCGAAGTGTTTGAGCGATAGTTCAACAAAAGCGGCGTCTCTTTTGACTGAAGACAAGACCTGTTCATAACTTTCCTGAGAAAGACCGGCTTCTCTCCAGTTATGACTCAAATCAAGTGCTTCTTTCACTTTTCCAGCGCTGAGAAGCATTTGGAGCTGAGTTTGCCACGCGATTGGACTCAACTCATAGACGCTATCGATTGTCGAAATGAGAATATTTCCGTCAAAGTTATCCAAATATATGCCGCCATTGAAAGGGATCTGTTGTTTGAGTTGTTGGTCAACAACACTGCCATTCAATCAAATATTAGTTTTGAACTATTAATTGAATTTTACCTGAATATAGAAACCGATCGATCGCTCAGACATAGGATGTATGGATGAGAGTAAGCGATGGACAGAATATCTGAACTCCACTGAAGAGGAGGTCTTTCAGAAACACCAGTGCTTTTAACAAATAACCCCAAAGAAGACGGACCGGAGATTAGGAACTCTTCTTTAGTTATTCTTTTAGAGACCGGAACTGCTATTTCAGAGTCAGAGTTACACAAGTCTTGTATATGACTGGTCTCCCAATCAACGATCACAAACTGTGTGTCAGTGCCCACACATATGTACTGTCCATCCATTGACAACGAGAGGACGAACTCATTCAAAGAGATGTCTTTCAAAGCAATCAATTTCTCTGAAGTCATGTTATAAACCGTTAATTGTTTTCTTCGGGCAATACATAACTGAACGCAAAACGGATTGTTATTATTCGGGTTTTCATTGAGACATAAAGTGCTTATGTTTTTCACACGACTTCCAAATGACATGATTTCCAAATCGTTTTGATTTAAAACAAATAGATTTGAATCACAAACACAAACAATGCGTTCAATAATACAAATCACTCTTAAGATGACAATCGGTTTCTTTAGCGCCAAATACTTATACCGAAGAATGTCTTCACATCTCTTCTCCACTGAATTGTATTTCAATTCAATAACAAAACTATCATTTGTTCCCAAATAAAGACTTTTTGCCCGAAACTCAATGCAATCGATCTTTTGGTCAAAAATGGTTATTATTATCAACAAAATAGACACAAATTATATCCAAGTATATGATAGACAATACCTTAATCCTAATCCTCTCTCCGATCGTCACCTTCTCTATCACTGAAGACAATTCAAACGCTTTCATAGCAGCCATGGATTCAATCAATTGAGACAATTGTCAACTGTTTTGTCGTAAAGTATTATTCAAACCAATTGTCCAAACATTGAACTGAAGAGCAAAACATCGATAAACGGTTGAGTCGACCGACGATTAAGACTTAAATCCAGTGATAATTGAATTAAAAGCCAATCAATGATACAAATAGTGGTTAAAAGTGGTCTGAAGTGGGAGTCAGTAGTCATTCAAAGGTTACGTCAAATCATTGTTTGCTATAAAAACCCCTTTAATTGAAACGAAAGACAAAACTATTAAATGTTTTCAACATTTTTTGTGTCAAAATATTTGTTGACTTTTAAACACAAATCAAATGTTTTTATGTTTTCATTACTTTTTGACACAATTTTACCAAAATTTGAGTGAAATTTGAGTTTTTGTTTAAAATATATTAAAATTTTGTTAATTTGATGTCATTTGAGCCCAAAATCAAAGCAAATGTCAAACAAACGTAACTATTCTTCGGCCGAAGACCACAACAAAGACCACAACAATCATAACAAACGGTTTCGGACTTCAAATCCATTTGAATCGCAATCAGGTTTTGAACTCAATCTTCAAATCAATTGAAAAATTAATAATTTCTTTCATTTTAGTCTCAATTCAGTTGACATTCAATCAGTTGTTGAATACAAGAAGTAAAGCCAATGACAGTCAAAGTGATCCAAACATTGGTTCAGAAGAGAAGAAGTGTTTTAATTGTTTGACAAAATGTCATTCAATTAGTATTTTATGCCATTTTTGTGACCGAAATGTTTGCGACGACTGTTCACTCAATTGTGTTAATTGTAATCAAAGCTATTGTCGGTTATGTGCCGTAAAGTGCTATCAATACTCACATCAAAACAATGTCGGACTTTGTCTGTCGTGTAATACTTGAGAAAAAGTCTTTAATTCAATGTTTTTGACAATAATTTTAATTTTATTGTAATTTCTAATCATTTAATCATTTTTTACAATATTTTAGTTTTCAATGCATTTATGTCTCAAATGTGTAAAGAATTCATAGAAAATAGAAAATAAAGTCAAATATTGTATTAATTTTTATAATTATATGACAAAAGGTTCAGACAATCAAACAATCGTCACAATCAGACAATCAGTTGAATCTAATATTGAGTTCAGTTTTAAAACTACTTAATTATTGATTAAATTTTTAGTCATTTGTGGAAATGTAGACAAAAAGCAGTGAATATGTTATGTTCTCTTGTGTTTCAAATAATACTCAAATAAAAGTCAGTATATATTAAATCAAATCACTTTTGAAGTTCACTTGTCTTCAGTGGTGTTGGACTTAATCAACATTGACTTAAATACAAATCAATGACTGAAAAGGGGTTGAAATATAAAAGCCAAACCCAGACCCTGGTTATATAAATTAACAGTAAATGAAATAAAATACATCCCAACCCCTGAATCAATCAATGATTTTAACATAATATTGAAAATATTTCTAAGAAGTGAGAAAACATTAAACCATTTCATGCATAGCATAGCCTATACTTAATGAACACTTAATTAGACTTAAATCACATCCATTAGAACCGGTAGTAAACCTTCCCTTCCCTTCCCATCTATCCAAACAACACAATAACACTTATCAGTCGATTATATCATTAATAACATTGAATTCATTGTACAATTAGGTGCTCAACAGCTCAACAATCGCTTCGTCTCTCAATCTATTGAATACATAAATAACTTATAAATAAATTTTATGACTATTTCTATGAAATGACATAAATATTAATGAATAAAACAATTACTACCGAAACCACAAGAGTTGACACAACACTGCGTGAAGTTATAAATTATATTAAATATTAGTTTTACTGACAATACGTTTGATATTCAAAATAATAGAGCATTTGATTAGAGTTTACATTAAATTAAATGCATTAATGGATAAGAGTTTGAAATAAGTTTGATATCAGATAAGACTCTAAACACAAATCATTTGATAATAGTTTTACAATACATTGCATTAGTTATGGACTGAAGACTGAATTTACAATAAATATTAGCACAAAAAATATTACCGAAACTGACATCGGATCTAATGATTGTGCTCTCAATCAACATTTAAACCCTTTATTAATCAGATATTCATTATATTTAACGAAAGATATGTCGAAATAATTATTGTATTCTTCAATACATTTCAAGTTTTGGGGAATTAATTGTTTTAGTGTTTAGTTTGCAATAAAACCCTTGTTTTTAACCCTTTATCGCCTAAACTATCAAACATTCAATCAATTTATTGTTTCAACAAATTTGAGTCAATACTTGAATAACTGATAAAATCTTTGTTCAAAATAAATGTATAAAAACATAAACTTTAATAAAATATATAAAGAAGTTATGAGTTGTTGGAAAAACAAAGCAATAAAACACTGAACGCAGAGATATGGTTGCAAAACATGATATAACTGTGCAATCAATTCACTGTTGACTAGACTTTGGCACAAAAATAATACCAATTAATGGAATGTTTGCTTAAAATTAATAAAACGTTTAAATAATTAAATAAAATATAAAAATAAATAACAAAACACTCAATGACTTAGAGTTCAGACACTTATAATCAGACGAATGAAGCTTTGGTTCAGATTTTGGTTTAGGTTTCGCTTAAATGCAAATAATTAGTGATTTTTGTAGCACTAAATGAACACAAATTGTCATTTCTTAGCAATAATTATCGGCTCATATGTCCAGCAATTGATTCAATGAATCTCTGCTTTGAAATCATGATTCAATTGAACCGTTAATTAGTTATAGATTTAAAGCCGTTTTGTTTGTATTTATATAATTGTTGTGAACTTTCTATACATTATATAAAATATACGGCAATTGGTGTACAACTTGTGCACAACTGGTGTACAATCGGTGTATAAGTAATGTATATATAATTTATGATAATTTATAAATCAATCAATAGTTTCAAACATTAACTCTTCATATATGAGATCTCATAACTCAGTAAACCTTTGGATCAAATGAACAGATAATTAATTACTTCTAATGTCTCAACAGTTCAAAGGATTACTGTTTAATGGACTTTAAATTCCGATAATTAATAATAAATTAATAATTAATTACTAAATTTAGTCGTAATTACAAACGTCTGACATAAGGAGATAACCCTTAACACTGACACCCAGGGGTGGCTTGAGTGGGATTATCGGTCAGACGAGTGCCTTTGGGTGCGTTCACCAGAGTTGGGTCGGAGTCTAAACTCTCTGACATTTTATCGCATATAATATCGACTAAACGTTCAAAAACTGACTTAACGTTTATGTTCTCTTTGGCCGAGGTTTCAAAAAATTCAAGTCCTAACTGATCGGCCAATTGTTTGCCCCTTTCGAAGGAAACCACCCGTTCGTCCTCCATATCGCACTTATTGCCCACAAGTATTACCTGTGCGTTGTCCCACGAATAGGTCTTAATTTGGGTTACCCTACAGGCCAGGGATCAAGTGGTGATTAATACTGTAAATATAAAACAAGTGGTAAATACATACCAGTCCTGAACACTGTTGAAGGACTCTTCATTAGTGACGTCATACATAAGTATGAAACCCATTGCCCCCCTATAGTAGGCTGTAGTTATCGTCCGATATCTTTCTTGACCGGCGGTGTCCTAAAAGACAAAACAATATTCAATAACCAATCAATCGTTGAGTGCTATCATTGAAAACAAACCCAAATCTGAAGTTTGACTCTTTTGTCTTGTCTGAAGACTGTCTTCACTTTAAAATCTATGCCAACAGTGCTTACGAATGCAGAGGTGAACGAGTCGTCAGCATATCTGAAGAGAAAGGATGTCTTTCCGACCGAACTGTTGCCGATTATAAGGATTTTGAACATATAATCAAAGTTCTGGTCCGCAGCGTCCTTCTGCCACTTCTGGTCCTGTCCTCCGCCCATCTGTGCCCACAAACAATCAATTAATATATAATTCATATAAAATAACACAAAAATACATAAAATGACCAAAACTTCTAAAAATTGTATTCATTTTATGATTGACTCAAAAATAAAAACATTTTATAATAAATTTATTTTTATTTAATATTTTATAACTCTTTCCTAAAAATTGTTTAATATTTTGGTTTTGATTCAAACATTTCAAACTTATGATTCCCTTCCCTAACATCCCTGTCTTCAACAGAGCACAGGTGTTCATCATATGAATAAATATTTTACATAAGACTTACAAAAATCAATAGTAAATCAAAACTACAATTAATTTAATTTAAATCACTTTTTCATAAAATATTTATTTTTTTGTAAACAAAAAAACTCAAAAATTATTTAAAGATTTGATTAAAATATTATTTCAAACAAAACATTAAAAACAGAAATTAATTGCAATTAAAATACAAATCAAAACCAAAAAAACAATTTATATTTTAATTGCAATTAAATTAATAATAATTTTCAATATAAACCCAAAAACATATGATTTTAATCAATAAATAATGAAAAATATGTTTCAATTGATTGAAAATTAATCACAAATTGAAATAATAATCAATAGTTTTGAAGATATGGTGACCTTTGAACTCATGAGTAGTGGTAAACAAATGACTGATATTTTGTTAATCACTTGAAATCATATGTAAAATAAAAATTGATTTTTTGGACTGAATTTGAAATTAAATGAAAAAATTGTAAATAAATTAAAGATTTGTTTAAAAAATAAGTTTTAAATGAAATAAAAATTATTATTATTATTATTATTACTGTTATTATTGACCTCAACCTCAATAGGATATGGAGTTTATGTCTGAGCTCTCACTCAATAGTGAATCCTATGATTGAGTCCAACAGTGATTGCCATTACTTTTGGTCAATAAATGTCTCAAACATTTGATTCAATCATTGGTTTAATACTCACTCTATTGCGAGACGAGTCCAGCATTTGGTCCGACGTTTCAAACAATTATAAATTAAATTACAATTAAATTAATTAACAATTTATACAACACTTAGTGTTCAGTGCTTTCACTCATTCACTCATTCACTGCAAAACAAATCCTAAACATTCAATGAATGGGAGATTCACTGCAAAAGTGACTAACAGTTGGACTAAACGTAAACTCCATTACGAATAACGCCTTCAGTTTTGGTTTCAATTGTTTTCCATTTGTTTACAAAAAGCAAATAATTTCCCCCTTTTTTGGTACGTCTTATATGAATGGAGTTTTTGGGCTTTAAATTCAAAACAGATTTTTGAATTGAGTTTTTGGTTTTGTTTTGCAATCAGTCTTACAATGAGTTTACCATTGAATCAATTAAAGAGCTTTGACTGCAAACAGGGGGCCGTAAGGGCCGTCAGGTTTAATGGTTTGTATGCTCTTCGGCACCCAATCCTTACTTTCAATGCTTTTATATGTTTGACAGTCGATGGAGACTATTGTATGTCTTGTGGAAGCGATAAAAGTCTTAAACTCTGGAATCCATTGAAAGGTCTGTTACTCCAGACATATAGCGGACACGGATATGATGTGATGGACTGTTGCGGCTCTTGTGATAGCAGTCATATAGTGTCGGCCGGAATGGATAAATGTGTGTTCGTATGGGATGTGTCGACAGCACAACCCGTCCGTCGTTATAGAGCACACGCGGCAACTGTTAACGCCGTCCGTTTCAATGAGGACTCGTCGGTCATTATCTCCGGTTCTGTTGACGGAAGCGTTAAGTTATGGGACTTCAAGAGTAGATCCAAAGAACCGATTCAGATGTTAGACGAGTCTAAAGACAGTGTGTCTTCTATTGCCGTTTCTGACACTCAAATAGTCACCGCATCTCTCGATTGCGCGGTTCGTACGTATGATATGAGGAAAGGGGTTATGAATTGTGATCGCGTCGACTGTAAGTCAATACCAATCTTATTGTCATTAGATTTCGATTAATTTCTTCACTGATAGCTCCGGTTAGCAGTGTTTGTATGACACGTGACGGTCAGTGCCTTCTTATTAGTTGTCTCAACAGTTCCGTCAAATTACTGGACAAAACCAATGGAGAAGTACTCGCGTTGTGAGTGACCTGTCTTTCAATGCCATTAAACACTTGAATAGTAATAACTATTTTCATAGATATTCTGGTCATTCAAACAACAACTATAGGATTGATAGCTGTCTCACCTCTAATGACTCGGTAATCATGTCCGGGTCAGAAGACGGGTCCGTTTATTGTTGGGATTTAATAGAGGTTTCCTTTTCTCACACTTTTTATAATAAATATATTTTAAATTAATTCCTATTTTAGACCACAATTGCGGCCAAAATCCCGCATCAGAACCATAGAGTGGTTCACTCCCTGTCCTCACATCCAAGCGCTACAAAGCTGTTGACTGCGACCGAAACTAAAGTGTATTTTTGGACAAATGAGTCGAAAGAAGAGGAAAATTGAAAAACAATTAAAAATTAGTTTTAATTTATATTTTAGTAATAATTGTCTAAAAAGTAAAACAAATAATAATATGAATGAATCATTAGCTCAGTTCAAAGCCGGCGCCCGAATCGATGGCATACTTGAGCTTTTGCGACATGAGGTCAAACGTCTCAATCTCTGGCAGTTTCAACAGATTCATACACGTGGACGCAGTCGGCAGTCGATTGGGTTCGCGTCCAGCGTTTTGGATACAAAACACTGGAAACAAATCTTTGAATCCGAGTAACGGAGGTCTCGAACAAGAGGTCACGAATTTAAGTAATTTTCTTCTTTCGGTTTCATCGAACTCTTGGACAACATTCCAGAAAGTGATGATAACGTTGTGGTCCTTATGATAACCCCCGCCATAATTGGTATGATTTTTAAGGTCTTCAATGTCTATAGGCGTCGGAGCGCCGGATATTAAAATTTGAAGTTCTCGGGGATCAAACATCCGAAGCCAATCCAAGTCCAGAACATCTGCCAATCCCTGTTTAAAGGCCGTACATTGCGATCGCATCTGTAGTTTGAATAAAAATAAATTAATGTTTGGTTTAAATGTGTTTTCATTTGTTTTAATCACTTGTTTATTGAGGATATAGTCTGCCATCAGATGAATGTATTCAATCTTGTTTTGGTGCGTCACAGGGGTTGACGCGCCGTTAGATTTCAGTTCAACCACTTGAGTGGTTCCCAAATCACTGTTAATTACTGTGAAGTCCAGTCCCAACTCCGACACATCCCCCTCGTAGTTCTTTAAGGGGTTTTCATTCAATTATTTTATATTAATTATAATTTATTTAACAAACCTTTAAAAAGAGAAGATTTTTATAGACAACGGGATCTAAAGACGCCAAATGATGGATCTCTATGTCTGAGGCCGAGTGCGGCGCCAGTAGTTTTGCGAGAAAAAATGGTGCGAACGGTAGCTCTACTAACATATTCTCATAAATGGCTTTCCCGAGCATTCGTCCGACAAAGTAGTAGTGCTTTTGGTTGTTCTCAACAATTAATTTGACGGAAGGGTTGGGATACAGAAGACTATCACTCGTCGATCGGAAAAAACCTCGATTTGGATCAAAAGATGTTTTGAGGACTTCAGACAGGAATTCCCTGAATATTCCGCCGCCGTCTATACCGACCTCATCGACACCAATGGCCGAAACCAACTGCACTCTCAGGGCTTTCTTCATATTCGGCTCATTCTCTGGCGACAACTTCTCGAACGCGTCTTCGTATATGTAGTTCCTTCTGATCACTATCTGAATGGCATTCCCGACGACATTGAAAGTGTTTGGATCTCCTCTTTGTTGAGTTCTATCGATGGCTATCAATGTCTGAAGTATTTTAAACCGATCCAGGAATGAGACAATGAATGGTATTTCCTGTAAAATTGTTATATTCCTGACTTCTGTAGTGGAAAGGGGTGGTCCGTGTTCTTCAAGTTCTTCTCTGGTTAGGTGTCTGAGTCCCAGAAACTCTCTATACATTGACCTTCGCTGTCGTATACCAACCCTAAAATTTGTCGGTCTTTCCACAGGAATGGACACCTGTTTGCTAATCCAGTGGTCAGACGGACAGAACTGTCGTCGGGAATCCCTGGCATGTAATTGACGTAAGAGTTTGACACAAGACTTGAATAATTTCATCCAAAGTCGCGACACATTCTTGTGCTCATCGTTTGGTTCGTTGGTTTGGTTTACACTTTTAATGGCGTTGTGATAGTCTTGTCGAACAGAAGGTCGGGTGTCATCGTAGGCCAACTCTACTAATCCAATGCAAACGTCCCGAAGTGTTAGACCCATGGATGCCAACTCTGGTAGACTGAAAGGCAATGAAGACGTAAAGTGGGAGTCATTTAAATCCAATTCTGAGTCAAAGTCTCGATAGAACTCCACGTCATCTAAAGTCGGGAATAAATAACTAAAAAGAGCGCAAAATAACGTCAATTCCGGTAGAATTTGGTGCCACTGGACGGCCGCTAACGGAAGGCCACGACTTAGAATATACAACAACGATGTCGGGGACCCGAACACCGATGGAGTGGACACTGAAGTTATGTATTTCCAAAGGATTCGTAAAAATTCCGGTTTGAATGCCAGAGTATATAACAGTCTGGCAATGGATTACAAATTAATTTATTGTTACAAAAGTTAAACACAAATACCGGTATTGATTGACTGCCAACGGGTGCGCCGACAGTAGGGAATGGCATAAACACGATAACGAGACCAAAGTCTCCGAATCATTCAATATATTAATGTCTGTCAGACCTGTAATCAGCGACACATGAGTTGATTCGTTGATCATTGATATCAATGACTCCACTAATAGGGGTTCAGTAATAGACCCGTCGGTTGACAAACCATTTTCCGTTGTGTCCATTGCTTCGACATCTTCTGAGTCTATCTCTGAATTAATTCTGGGATTTGTTATTTCGGCCAAACATTTGGAAAGACATCTCAAAATGTGTAAATATTTCACCAAATATTTGCTATCGATTTGATTGGTCTGAACGCCAATCAGTTTGACGACAGTATAGAAGAGCCATATATTGGGCACAAGACTTATGGATATGTCTTCACAACTATAGTTCGGTAATAAACAGTCGATTATATGTTTGGCTTTAATATAATCTATGGATTCGTTCGTCAGATAAACCAAAACATAATTTTTGATTTGAGGACTGAAAGGACCCTTAAGTGTCTCACTTAAGAAACTTTTAACAAATAGATCTGAATTTCTGTCGTTCCTCTCCTTCAGTGTCCTTAAAGGACGTAAAGTTAGATCCAGAAGAGTTGCCGATAGAGGGGTCGGCGCTTTAGTGGTCGCTTCAAAAGGTTCGGGAATTTTAGTATCAATTAAATGACGCATTCGTTTGAAAAAGTGGTCACAAATAAGGTATTTCCAAATCGATGTCAAAACTATATCTACTTTTCGTGGTTCGGCCACAGATTTATACACATCAGCACTGGTATACACTTCTAGTAATCGCATTGGTATTGCAATCGAGAACTTCTGATCCACTGTTGTTTCCAAAAGAGTTATATTGAAGTTAAGAAGACATTTGATTCTATATAACCAATGATTGCAATCGTTTACCACTTTTAAGACAATCTTATCATTCATTTTCACCAACTGTTGAGACAACCAGTTCTTCAGACAATCAAAAGTCAATTATTTATTAAATCTTTATATTATTTAAACACAACTCACGAGTCTTTGAGTGTCTTTTTTGATAGAATAAAAGATAATAAACTTATGGATCAGCTCTTCGATGGCATCGATGGATGTCTTCTCAGGACTTTTGGCTAATATTTCTATCACTTCATCGAAATGTCGACGAATTTGTGTAAACTATTGACAAAAGTATTCAATCATTTCATTAATGGTTTCGCTTTAAAGACATAATAAATAAATTACAAGTCGTTTGCGGACAAGACATCCCCTGATGAAGGACTGGATCACAAGCGCACAGTTGTTCCGTCGTCTCAACTCCTGTCCATTGAATAATTGTTAGACTATTTATTAAACAGTGAAGAAGTCATACCTCCCGATGCCGTCTCTCCTGAGCCGCTCTTTGCAACAGTTGTTGTCTTTGCGTCTGATTTAAAGAGAAGACAATAAATGGTAACAAAAAGATAATCAAACCATTGATTCCTCACGTCTTTATGACTTCCGCCTAAACTCTGTTGAGGTCTTCGTCTGAAGTCTCCGTCAAAATAACCAAACATTTTGTCAATTATTACAATAGTTTTCAATTGAATTGCATTTCAATAACAAAACATTAAAACACTTTTCAATCACTGAATCACTGAACGACTCAATGACTCAACTGTTTGTTTGTTTTACAGTGAGGTCTACAACACATACAGTGCTCTCATGACTCATACTCTGTGTTAATTCAATACAAAACGTTGACTAATGGATAGCAACCACACCAGTGATGTGAAGCACTGTATTGTTGACTGACTTTCATTGAAAACACATATAATTATTGATTCAATGCTTGCATTGGATTTCAAAATGGGTTTAGTTTTCAGTGTTTTTTCATTCAAAAGCGTTTTGTTTATGATTTGTGTCTAAAATACTTGACATTCAAATCGACATTCATTTGAAGTTTTGATCAAATCTTTACTAAAAATAAATATTTTTCAACAAATATTTGAAACTATTTTTGACTTCAATTGTAATCAAATCAATGAAATGTCAAATTCAAGTCAAGGAAGCACTGAATCAGAAGACGGAGAGATTGAACGCCAGAAGAAGTATAAAAGAAGTCACAGATATAGAGATGATTATGAAGTGAGACATAAGAAGAGACACAAAAGCCGTTCTCCAGACTATCAGACCGTTTCCGATGACAATACCGACAATAATGACGATCAGTACGAAGAGTTGGACCAATTAGAGGACGACGACGAGATGTTGGACGAGACCAATGAAGAAGGTCTGGACATTAAGCCACCACAACATACGGCCACCACTTCTTCACGCCATAAGAGTTATCACAAAAGTAGTGATAAGTCTTCAAATCGTTTGTCAAATGAGTCGCCGTTAAGACAAAGAGATAATAGATATGAAAGACATCGAAATAAAAGCCGATATTCAGACAATAGAAGAGCCGACGGCTCCAGAAGACGGAGAAGAGATGAAGAATTGGACGAAGAGTTGATTGCAAACAGAAGTCGTAACAGCGATAGAGAGAAACCAATGGATCGGTGGATGGTTTTGGAAGAAAAGTCTCATTCAAGTGAGAACTGGAGGTTAAAACCCGGCGAACAGTCCTCTAATCGATTATATAAAGACCGTCACAAAGATGTGATGTCTTTTCGGGAAAAATCTCCAAAAGTGGACAAAAATATGAGTAAAGTTGTCGTCAGTTCTTCGGCTATGAGTTCATCGATTCCAAGCTCTAAACCAATTATAAAGACAATGAATGCTATGATTGAAGTCCAAGAAGTGGTTATGAGTGAAGAGGAAATCATGAGTGAAGACCATAACAGTCCTGAAGACAAAAGTGATTCCCATATCAGTGATGGAAGCGATGTCTCTGATTCTGATGACAATGACGTCGAAGAAGAAAAAGGTAAAGAAGTGTTGAGTGAAGTGAAGGACAATATTGACACCGAAGTGATAAAACCCCGAATAGTTATCGATCGGGAAGTCATATATTATCCGCAATCCAATGCCGTCGACAAAACTTGTGACCAAATAATTGATGAATTGGAAGCGACGGCTGACGTAACGGACCCAACGGATGACGATCTTCCCGACTATTACCCAGCAATACAGGGCTGTCGTAGTGTTGAAGAGTTTCAATGCATGAATCGTATAGAAGAGGGAACGTATGGTGTCGTCTATCGGGCCAGAGATCGGAGGACTAATGAAACCGTGGCCTTAAAGAGGCTTAAAATGGAAAAAGAAAAAGAAGGCTTTCCTATCACTTCATTGCGCGAAATAAGCACTCTATTGAAGGCACAACACGAGAACATAGTGACGGTTAGGGAGATAGTCGTGGGCTCTAATATGGATAAGATTTATATTGTTATGGAATTCGTTGAACACGACCTCAAAAGCCTTATGGAGACTATGAAACAGCCGTTCCTTTTGGGAGAAGTGAAGACTTTAATGCAACAGCTGTTGAGAGCTGTGACACATCTTCACGACAATTGGATTCTGCACAGGGATCTCAAAACTTCAAACCTATTGCTTAGTCACAGAGGAATACTCAAAGTGGGAGACTTTGGTTTGGCCCGGGAGTATGGGTCGCCCCTTAAGGCATATACACCTATTGTGGTGACACTCTGGTATCGCGCACCCGAACTCTTATTGCAGGCCAAGCAGTACTCATATCCGATCGACATTTGGTCCGTCGGTTGTATTTTTGGTGAACTCTTAACAATGAAACCCTTATTCCCGGGTAAGTCTGAAATCGATCAGTTGAACAGCATTTTCAAAGATCTGGGAACTCCTAACGACAAGATATGGCCGGACTATAATCAGTTACCACTCGTCAAGAAAGTGACGTTTTCAGAGCACCCGTACAATAACCTTCACAACCGTTTGGGACAGAAGTTAACGAAATTAGGCTTTGATTTAATGAATAGGTTTTTGACTTATTGTCCGAACCGTCGAATCACTGCTGAAGAAGCGCTTAAACACGAGTTCTTCACCGAAACTCCATTACCTGTGGACCCATCGATGTTCCCCACGTGGCCCGCGAAGAGTGAACAGAGTTCACAACCGCGCAAAGCCCACAGTCCTAAACCCCCTTCAGGTGGCAAACAATTTGCAAAGCAATTGGCCGGCGATGACGACGAAAAGATAGTTGAGAGTCAAGGCTTTCATATGAGTCTACCTGTGCAGGGAAGGGCATCCAAAGGCGGGGGGTTTAACCTTAAATTCTAAATTCATATAAATTAATCATTTTTTAGTAATTTTTGAATAGATTTTCATTTTGTTTCAAATTTTTCTGTAAATTTCAAATCCATTCATAAAAACATTGATTTGTTTTCAATTCAAATAAAAGTATATTTTTTCAAACATTTTGATTATTGTATTGATTATTGTGTTGATCATTGTACTGACCATGGTTATTTCAATACCATATCTCAAATGAAATCCCATTCCTTTACTCAACAATTCATAAAATATAAATACTCTGTGCTATCAATGGGTCATTGGGTTGAATAAAACTCTCAACGCATACCTTTCCCACATTTCATTCAAACCAAAGCCGGACTCTTTTGACGCAATATAGGGAAAGCACGGATAGGTTAGGCCTTCACCTGAGTTACAGGACTTACAGGTGTAGTAATAAAGTTATGAATACTTTGTTTAATACGAATCACAAATGAATTTAAAATAATCTCATTTTAAACACAATTTTATCTGAATTTCTGTGAAAATATGTTTTCAAAGCAATTCATAGCAAAACTTATTTTGATTTTCGGTTTGTATTCACTTTTAATTGAATTGAATTACAATTGAATTCATTGGGCGTTGTCTTCAGTGTCTTCAATGTCTTTAATGACTTTAATGTCTTCAGTGTTTTAAATATCATTGAATTATTGCTAAACTAATATTCATTTCACTGTTTTCCAGTAAATTTAAGTCATATAAGGGCTCAATACTATGGCCAGGATGTTATACCTATTCAAAGACGTCTGTGCGATATTCCACCAAATTTAAGAGGGGAATGGTATTCACGAGAATACGGCGAAAATGTCTTCACAACCATTACTGAAGATTCCCTTACAAACAGAGGTCAATGTCTGCAAATGCAAAACTATTACCATGATAACTTCACTCTTGTGCTCAAACAGGGGTAAGAATTGTTGGAATAACTAATTGTGAAAGAATTCTAAACCTATTTTATTGAAGAAATTGTTTTCATTGCGTTCGTCTCGTCATTCGCACCCTTAATGTCATTGAAAAGATTGAAAGTAAGAGAAAAATGATTAATAATTAAAACTAAACACAAAATTCAATGAATTGATAGCGAATTGCGTTAATTTGAATTACGGGGAGAACCCATCCATACAAACAGTTTGTAGGGTTTTGGACACAAACCAGGAGTTAATTACAATGTTTTGTAAGCATTAAAACGATTTTCATTTCATTTATAGAGTATTTGTTTAATTCATTCACACCTTTAGCGACAAACCCTTCGGGAAAGAACTGTAGGTCTAGTTTAGAGGGCGTTTGGAAGTTTGGATATCAAAACAGATTCAAATTCACGGGAGAGTGCACTCATCCCGAGGCCAACATCACTGCCTGTCAAACCCCAGGTCTTATAACAATTCAATTGTTATTTAAACTTAACTTTACATTCAATTTGTTAACCACTAATAGGAACACAATTTTTTAATGTAAACCAGCAGTTCATAATGAATTACAGAAAGTGCCCAGGTATGCAGGACACTGAAGATGCCGAGGTTCAGTTTAAATGTTTGGGGGACTGGTATGTCGGCAAAAACCATTACTTTGCTGTCGTTAACTCCAGAGAATCGAGAATTGAAGAGAAATACCGATGTTTTGTATGTTTTCTATTGGTTTTGATTAAAGCTTTAATTTATTTACGAAATATTGCAAAATGTTTGGACAGTTAGCCAACAGAGACGACGATATATTCACTTCGGTGTCCATTACGCCCGAATGTAATACATTAAAGTCACCACAAGAAGGACCTGAAAGACTGCGTTTATTCCCTGTAAAGACAGAGGTAGTGCCGGCCAAATGCACTCTTCCCCAGAACTTCACAGGGGTTTGGGTGAACACCGCTAACTTTGACGCAGAAGTTAGTATTAACGCCACGTATATGATAGAGAAGTGGAGGCCCGACACCGGGAGAGTGAAACAGGAGACCTATGTGTGTCAGGAAAGACGCGGCACTCGGTTCGTGATGGCGAGGCTCGGCATCAATGGATGGTTAGTTGGGTTTTGGGTTTCGTTGAAATCAAATATTCATTAATTGTTTGAATATCAGTCAAAAAGATTACGTTTGCTTTGATTTCGTTCCGCGACATCACAACATCATTCGCTACCGAAAGGGACAGCCGATGATAATCGACACCTTCGCCACTGTCTGCGCGTGGAATATGTTCGCCGACAGAGAGGAATGGAAATACGATCTCATGATTGGTATTCAGTGTTCAAACATTCATTGTAATCAATATTAAGTGCTTTTTGTCTCAAATGCAGCCAAAAATCCGATTTCAATCAAATGTCCTGTCGCTGGAAAGTTCCGGTTCGACCAAAGGGGTGACATTCCCTTTGAAACCAGAATCAGGGGAGGAGTGACTCAAATCCCGAGACCTAACGTCTATTGTAAAGAAAATATTTCAGACTTTTCTGTCTGTGATTCCGACAAAAAGATTATTGAAATCGACGCCAATTATTGCATATCTGTTGACCACTTCGGGCGACCGATCGATATATACAGTGAACCCGACTATCAGATGCAATGCATTGGGTTTTGGAAAGAGAATCTCAAATCATATTTAATAACTTACGACCCTTTGGACGCTTATAGCAAATACCGGTGTTGGGTCTACCAGAGGGCTGATCTCAATATCATTTTGATGTCATTATCTGTCGGTGCGTTCTGTCATATAAAACAAGACGTAAGGAGTGGTACGTCTGCCGAAGGGGCACAGATAGCCCTCGCTATGAATGAGTACGAAAGGGAACGTAAGTATTAGAAATGAAAACACAATTTATTTGACTTTTAATTAAAACGTCAAACAATTGAAACATTTAGGAGACGACTGTCCCATGTATTTCGACGACGGCTCAAATCCTTATATCGAAGTTCTCGATCAGGTGACTGTTCTCAAAGCTACCAGTGCTGGTCATTCAATTATTTATAGCCAAACCATAACATTAATGACTTTTTATATTTCACTAACGATTAGAAACTCATTATTAATAATAAAATTATAAATATTTTTATATTTTTTTTACATTTTAATCCAATTTTCACTCATTTTTCAAATAAAATAATTCAAACATTGACTCAAATTTTGGATTCATTTCTCTGTTCTGTCTATAAATAGATATTATTTTAAACTCATTTTAAAAATAGTGTGAAAACAAAACAAATCTTAAATTAATGAATGATCGGAACAATTGGTGGAGTCATCGGCTGAAGACCTGCACTCCCGAACAATTGGATCAAATAATAGGCGTTGAAAGTAATGGCGATTATATTTTACCCACGGATTCATATAACCGGGTGTTTGAAGGCATTTATATCGGAAACCAGTATTTCGTTTGTTTTCAAAACATTGTGTTTAAACCCTTTTTTATTTGAAATTCAGATCAATTGCGAAAAATATTTCACTTTTGAAATCACTTAATATAAAACATGTATTGAACGCCGCGTTTGGAAATGATTTGTCACTAAATATGGTCTCTATTTCTCACAATCTTTACGATGAAAATGACATAACATTTATGTCAATACAAGCCATAGATATCTCAAGTTTTGATTTGTACCAGTATTTTGACAAAAGCTCTCAATTTATTGATGAATGTCTAACAAAGGGAGGTTTGGTATCAAAAATATAGTTTAGTTAACAATTAATTGATTCTCTATTTCAGGTAATATTTTAGTGCACTGTAAGGAAGGCATATCCCGTTCCGCGACAATTGTCTTATCATATCTGATGATTAAGAAGGGATTCACAGCAGAGGAAGCCGTGCGCACAGTTAGACGGCACCGAGAGATAAGACCTAACAATGGATTTCTTATACAATTGTGTTATTTAAACGACAAACTGATTGACAAAACATTTATAACTGAATTCAAAAATAAATAAAAATTTGTTATAAAAATAAATAATTTATGAAAAAATGATTCAAATTATTATTAAAATGTAAATGAGTTTTGAAATTATTTCTTAAACAACGGATTTCATCTCAAACTCTAATTAAACACAACTTTTTGTAATAATTTTGTTATTTTTAATCATTTAATTCAATAATTACTTCAAAAGTGATATAACTTTGATGTGGTTTTGAGTGCCTGCTGTTGAGCTGTGGTTTTGAGTGCTCTCCACTGAACCAACATATCGTTTCATTAAATTAAATTAAATATTAAGCAAAATACAATACAAATCAAAAAAATAAACATTCAAAAAAATCTAAACATAATCAAGGTTTTCATAAAAAATTTAAAATTTAAAAATATTTAATTGAATTAATTATAATTAATTAATAATTAATATTTGGGGTTAACCTGTATCGGCACTCAAAACATCAAAAGTGTTCATAAATAATGTTTTCATTGATTTCAATGTCTTAAATATCTTTTACAGCAAACAATCATTAATTTTAACAAGACGTGTTTTTACAATTGGTTAAAATAATCCATTTGTTAATCCAATAATGAGTTTGTCGATTTGTCGAAACACAAATTATCGATATACAGATTATCAAAATGTAGTTTCATGTAAATGACATTTCATTAAATCCTAATTTAATAAAACAAACTCATCATAACAAAGGATGTAAAATTTACCAAATTTATTACAAAACCCTCTGATTTCAATAGAAACTTCTAGTAAATATATATTTTCAAATTTGGCGTAAATTCTGTTAAATTTATATTTCGAATATTAAATATTTAACCACTTACAATCCTAATCATATAATAATAAATATAATAAATATAATAAATATAATAAATATAATAAATATAATAAATATAATAAATATAATAAATATAATAAATAATAAATAATAATAAATTATAAATAAATAAAATTATAAATGGGTTTTAATTTCAGTTTTATTTTATTCTTAATTTAATTCCTTTTTCGGTTTGTCACTCAACTGAGACAACTATATACATTTTACCGAGTAAAAATATGTTTATAATATATTATTCATTGGATCACTCATTGCTTTAATGTTAGTTTTTCACAATGTAATATTAAATTTTCAATATGACAGAAACGATTCTTTTCTGTATATTGAATGCGTTATTTTTCAAATTTTGTTAAAATGTTTTAAACGCAACCTGTAAATAGGTTTTATTGTAATTCTTTCCTGCTTTTTACTCTTGCAATGCAATGCACTGAAATGTACTAGCTCTTCCCTCACTCTCCCACCTCTCCTATTGGCTGTTGAATGCCTGGTTGACACCCAATCCTATCAACACTCGAAGGGCTGGTTATTAATTCTCATCCAAATCAAAGTAGGGCAGCACTCTCCATTACCCGACTGAGGGGTACAGGGTTGCCCTTTTCCACCGCAGTCAATGTCCTCGTACCGAGATGTTGGCGAAATAGTTCCCAGGGAAAATTTCTCACCGGAATAACTAGGAGTTGGTCTTTGACCACCATCTTTGGCAAACTTGTAATCACGCCATGAGTGAGGATTTATGGACTGACCCGATGTTTGCCAATTTTTCGACTGACCCGACGTTTCCTGATTCCGGGACTGAACCCATGTTTGAGGCGTAATAGAGTGACCAGATTTGTGCTCATTTCCTGACTGACCCCATGTTTGAGGCGTAATAGAGTGACCAGATTTGTGC
>JAQGAT010000398.1:0-33990 GCA_034687845.1 Pantelozetes paolii | reverse complement strand
TTCTCAATTTTCAGATTTTCATATTTTTGAAAATATTTACATTTTGTTTTTGAAATATTAAACCATATTCCCAGAGATTTATTATCAAATCATTTAATATTATTATTTATTACCTTTACCGAAAACTGAAATTATAGGCTTGACTCATTCCTTGTTTGTTTATTTGTTTGAAAATAAAACTTATTTTTAATGATATCTTAAATTAAGGAAATAATTGGTTTGAAAGGAAACTATTTATGCTGTAATTGAATGACCTGAACAAATGAGAATGAAAATGCATCAAGCAACTTATAATCAATATTTCCTTTATCTGTAAACACATTATATGGATATTAAAAATAAAATTATTTGTTGTTTAAGCCATTAATTGAAACTATTTATTGAAAATGCAATTTCAGTATCAGTTGAAAAGGTTTGGTAGTGTTTTGTGGAGAGATTATGTTAGTGTTTGACCCAAACTCAACCAGATTTGGGTTTAATCTTAAGTAGCAATTGAGTAATGCATTGAAAATATAAGTTATTATTAGTTTTTCATTCATTCACTCATTCATTATATTCTTTGCATATCCATTGAAAACCAAATTAAAGCTAAACATGTCTTACAGTCATTCAATTGTTTTGTTTATTTCAATTCACAAATAAGTTTTTGAATTCAATGATAAAATGATTGATTATTTTATACTGAGTTTTATATATCAATGGTTTCTTAAAATAAAGTTTTATTCAAACGATGAACTTTTTGTTAACAATAATTAATCTGTAATTCATTTAAATATCTGTTATTTTAACCGATTTTTGACAAAAAACTTATAAATCAGATAATATTTTGACAAAAATACTCTTTAATGGGATTTTTATGTTTTTGTTTATTGCTATCATATAATCGTATAATCATTTCAATTGATTTCGTGTTTTTAAATAAATTTTATTTTTATAAAATAAAATAAAACTTATATTTTAACACAAATTAACGATCAATTGATTTGAAAGGTTTTAAAATAAGAAGTTTAGAAGAAATTTTGTTTCATTTAAGTTATCAGTGATTTTGCGATAAATTTAAGTTGAGTTTCACTTCAATAGCACTTTCAGTGCAAAAGTGATGTCAAAAATTGACGAAAATTATTATTCATATAATATATTTCGTAAATAATTTACATTATTTCACAATTTAATTGATGGTTAGGTAAGAGTCAATCAAATGATTCAAAAGAGTGAAGAAAAGGTTATAATTATGAACCAATTGCTCAGTTCTTGTAATATCATATCAAAACCAAAGACAGAAATTAAGTTCAATTTTCTAGACTTTTAACCACAATATCAATGGCACTAATAATAGACAATTGAAAGACTACTCCAGAAAAAAGTGGTTTTATTCAAGTTTTTTATGCTTTCCTATTGATTGATGCAATTTGTGAGACAAACAAAAAATAAATTTTATTGTAAACAAAATAAATCAATGAATAAATGCATAAAAAGTTTTACAAAACCATCGAAACGATTGAAAACAAATCCGATTATTAACAGTCAATACATGAAGAGTTGAATAGAGTTTTGGATAAAAATACAGATCAATAGATAATACTATTCGTGTGGTTCTGCATCACTGCACCCATAGTTAAGCCAATGGTCTCAATGTCTGCGATGATTGCGGTCTCATTGATATACCAGAGCGGCTCTGAAGACGTCAATCAAATTAAAAATAGTTTTTGATGTGAGAAACGCAACGATTCTGTTGTGAATCGACTTTAAAATTAACAAAAAAGCTATCGTTTGATAAAAACCCAGATATTTGTTCAAAAAATCATTTAATATTCAAAGAAATTGTGAAACAATTTGTCTTTTATTTAACAACACTTACAATAAATTAATGAAATGAATGCTTGAATTCATTGAAATGTGAGTGAAATTCATATTTTTATTAATTTAAACATTTTTATAGTTAACACAAATACAGGACATAAAAGCGTGAAATTATATTTGAATTTGAATTAACATTAAATTAGTTTTAATTTCTTTTCAATAAAACAAAAAATAAAAATATTAAATAAAATTGATTTTTGTTTTTGTAATGAATGGAAAAAAACAGTCTTTTCTTCAATGAAAACAAAATATAATTATTAATTGAATATATATTTCATATAATGTGTGAAAAGTTTAATTAAAAATGTATTCAATATTTGAATTAAATTATAATTAAAGAGAAATTAGAGTAAAATCTAAAACCAATTCCTAATTAAATGTTTTTTCGTCTATTGTTTGGCTTTTTGTCTCTATTTCTGTCTGATCTGTCGTTCCTGTCCTGTCTCTCATGTCTGTTGGCTCTCTCCGGACAGTTGTTCATTTTGTGTCCAATCTTACCGCAAGTCCGACAACCCCTTCCCGTCGGAGGCAGTCCTCTCGTTAGACTTTGTCGGCGAAAGAAGTACTCAGTACTGAATGGTCTGATTCGGGGGTCGGGTATGGATTTGGGCGGAAATATAAAGTGATTTCTACCCAAAATGAATGATGTCTTTATAAATAATGCCATTTGTGGTGAAACACCGGCCCCTAAGTTGTGTGTTAACAGGAATGGGTCTAAAAAGCAAAAATAACATAGAATTATGTGTTTAAACCAAACAAAGCGGTCATACCTTCGATTGCAATCTTACTCCCGGTCCACATCTTCTCCAGTCTAGTCAAAGGAGACAATTGCCGACAACAGACGACATTGTCTTCAAAGTTAAATAATTCCGAGAAGTATATGAGAAATCCGACGAAGAGTTGGGAAACGGATTCACTGTTTTCACGCCTTTTCCAGTATTTGTTGAGATTCTCGATGTCATCATAAAACCAAGTGTCCCAACCGTCCACTACTCTCTCCTTCTTGTGCTCTAAACCAATCTCTTGGAGGACAGGTATTATACCCCTTTGTTGGAGAAAATGAATAGTCATTAGAGTGTAGGCATAGGAGGAAAGGCTTCCTCTGGAGGCGTCACACATATCGCAGATCTGTTGAAGAATTAAATGAATTAATAGTTTGAATAATATTTGAATAAAATATACAATACTTTAGCGAAATGTTTGACAACAAAGCCCAACACCTGAACCCTGGGATCGATTTGAGTGTATTGTCTTAACATAAGTGCGTTATAGCGGGCGAGTATGTTATACAGACTTATATCACATTCGACGCATCGGTTTCTGTCCAATATATACCCGAACTTAACGATCGGTACTTTTGCGGACACAATAGGCGTTATATTTCTCAGTCGTTCGTGACTTTCAAGTAATTTCCCGACGTTTTCAATAATCCTCTCAAACTCTAATCCCTCTCCCGTGAGGTTGTCCTCAAAGGTGAGGCAAATATCTAAATCGCAAAACCGGGCGCCGAAACCATTTTTGGTGGACCCGAAGAGCTCGAGTCTGGCCTTTGGGATCTCATTTCTGATAAACGTCTGTAAATCCGATAAAATAATTGTTTGAAGTCTTTCTTCGTTTTCATCGATACTATTGTCGAGGAATATCTGAACACATATTTTGTTCAGTAGTTCAAAATGGTTTGGTATATAGTCGGGCAACGGATCCATTTTCGGCAGTTCATTGTCGGGACATCTGTTCACAAGGTGTCCGTATCGGTGACACATTCGGCAAAACTTAGGGGGTGTTTGAAAAAATGGCATTTTATTGATTTGAAATGAATATAACAACTGATTTGAAGGAATCAATTCCAAAGTGTTGTACAATTCGGGGCTTAATATCATTCTTATGCCAAAAGTCTTCAAAATATTATTCACTTTTGAGTGAAAGTTCTCTCTTTTCTTGGACTCGTCCTCAGAGTCCGAGTCTTCACTGCCTTTATGTTTGGCATCGGATTCGTTGTCCATCTCGTGGCAGACATTATTGATTTGTGTCAACAGATCGTTAACATTAAGGCAATCGTAGAAATGGTTTTGATTGACAACTATTGAAAAGTCTCTTTCGGTGAACAGAGGTCTCGCTCTTAGGTTTGAGTTGTGGTTATTCGGCATAACATTAATGAACGGAACGGCAAAGTATTTGAAGGTATTTCGCAATTGTGTCACAAATTCATTATACAAACGCATTGTCGCCACAGAACGCGACAGATTAAGGGACGGACGCATCGGGTCCTCCACTGCCAACATATTAGACGTCCAATGCTTGTCGGCTCTCATTTGTGGACAACGGAAGCTACGAATGGATACGACGTTTGCCTCGGAGTCAAACTCTGCCGTATAGTACCGAAGCATTTCTAACCACAACTGACCGACACTTTTAGTATTGGTTGTCCTCCACTCAAGTGACGACAGATTGAAGTCTTCTTCAATGAATTCGTTGTCTTTGTCTTCGAGTGAAGGTTTGGTCGAATGACTTTGAGATTGGGTTTGGCTTTGGGTTTGAACTTCAGTACTATTGCTGGCATTCGAACGGTTGGGTAACAACTCATGAAGACATGGAAGCACTGGTGGGTCACAGTGTTGAAGGAAATGTATGGTAAGTATGGGGAAAGTGAATGCCGGCCAAAGACCGTTCTCCTGATCGTCGTATCGATACATTCGCGCCCACTCTCTGAACGCCACTCCTAACACACCAACTCTTTGGTCGATTTGACAGTACTGTTGCAATAGTTTAGAGCACCGGTAGCTCCTCTCAGCAGTAATGGACAGTTCGATCTCAAAACGATTAATTCGGTCTTTGAAGTGGACTTTCGGTACTTTAAGGTTATATTCATTCTTAAAGCTATGAAAGAATTTATCGTTTGTTTGAATAGTATTTGAAATTTTAGACAAAATAACGTAAACTTTGTTCAAATGTCTGTCCGTTTTGTCACCACTTTCTGAATGATTGCAAACAATGTCTAAATTGATGTCACTCTCCGTCAGACCGAAGCCATTAATGGTTGAGCCGTAGAGTCGGACAGAATAGGCATTGAGTTCGGGATGTCTTGCAATCAAATCATTGATGTTTTGGACAACTCTTAACCTCTTTTGCAAATCATTGACATTCAGAGCGCTATTCTTATAAACCATTTCCAAAACGTGTGATATCTTTAAGGCCTGGGAGGGACTGCTTAGAGGTATTGACAACAGAAACACCGTTTCCATCAGTCGGTTGTGTTTTTCCTTATGCTTTTCGGACGCCATGTGTTGTTGAATGGACTTGAGGTCAGTCTTCACCGAACAGAGCATACATTTGGTGTGTTTAGTGGCCGCACAGTCGGAGTGGGAAATGGTATGCATTTTGCAAAACTCAATCCACTCTTCATTACAATTGCAAACCTTTTGTCTTAAGCTCTTGTCAACCATCCCTTCAGTTGTTGCCGAAGACCTGTTGGAGGTCTGGTCTGAAGACCTGTTGGAGGTTTGGTCTGAAGACATGTGATTGTGATTTGAGTGAAGACTTGAATTCAATAAACCATTGATTGACTCATTTGTCGGCCGTTTTGTGTCCAAACGGTTGAACGGATTGTTCACCAATTGGTGTGACTTCTGAGCCATTGATTGACTTATTGTTGAAACGATTCAATCATTTCTTCACTTCTTTTCAATTCAAAGCAAACAATGTTTTATTGAATTCAATATTAAACCCAAAATTCAATTCAATCTTTCGTTTCAGACATTGTTTTCAATATTTTGAAGTCAAACGAAAAGTAGATGTGTTTTGGAGTCATTCAAAAAGTAAATACATTGGGGTTTCAGTTATGGGGGGAAAGGAATCGATTCAATATTATTGCAGTCAAATTCAATTAAAATATATATAAATAATATTAATTAATATTAATTAATAAAATCGTTTAAATTTAAACTTTATATAAATTACTTCATTTATAATCCGATAAAATAAAATAAATGTCTAATTATTATAAAAATCTGTGATTTTATCAAATTATTTAAAAATAATTAAAAGTTGAGTCAAACCTTAAATTATATTCATTTTGTCATCAATTCATCAATTCTTCAATAATTTAATAATTATTTTTCATAAATACCAATAAATGGTTATATTGTCTGACAATTGAATATTTGCATAGAAATGGAGAATCAATTAATTGATAAGATAATAGATTTATCAATAAATTGAAGTTCACTTGAGATTAAAATTACTAACAATTATAAAAGATTTTTTTTTAGTTTGTTTAGTATAATCCAGATACTAATATTTTAAGAATAATTAGCAAATTATCCAGATCATATTAATTAGAGTGATGTTGGTGTGTACGTACCTTTTGAATGAGTACAAACTATCTAAGCGTCAATACTATGGGTATTTGAGTGAATAGATTGGAAACCGTTGACACCTCTACTCAATCTCTACTCAAATGAAAACACTTTTCAAAATTATTTTTAATTGAATTTGAATTTGAATTTGAATTCAGTTTTCGATTGATTTGAAGTCAAAAATGTCTGAAGAAGTGAAGTATTGTTTCATTTATTTGTCTTTCAATTTGTTTTAATAACCATTTGATGAATACCCAGATTATTACAACCGATTCAATACATCAATGAATTTCTGGTAATTTTGGTTCATTTTTGGGTTAATTTGCGATTAATTTGATTGAAAACTATAGAAACAAAACCTCCGAAGCGATGGCCGAAAGTTGGATGAGTTTCGGCCAATACTTCTTAATTGTGGTATAAATTGGTTGTAATTAGCGTTACATTTGTTTCAATCACTTTTACTTTGACCGCATGTGAGCACAGGTAGTGTGGGAACGGCTAACGGCTCGGCAATGATTAGATTAGGCAATAGTGCTGTCATTTGTGGCATCACTTCTGTATGTGTTTTAGTGTTTGAATCAATTGATGTCTTCATGTCTTCATGTCTTCATTGCTTTGTCTATTGTTTAGGAAATAATTGAACCAAAGGTGGAAACACCGGACGAAGGAGTGGTGGAAATCAGTGTTGAGTTGCCGGCGCTCTGTGCGGCCAAGTATTGTATGACTGACTCCACCAGTGATGCACTTGTTTTGACACAAGTATTGCAAAATGTTTTCAATAAAAGTCAAACAATTGATTGCAAAAAGTTATGCATAACTGAAGGAAAGGTAGACTTTTGTTGTGATTTGTGTTTTGAAGTGAAACTAAAATCAATATTTGATTCAATAGTTTGTTTGGAAACTCAATATTGAGTTGATTTGTCTCAATAATGACGGAAACGTATTTGACTTATGTTTGGCAGCCATTGTGTCCGCTCTTCAGTCATGTAAGCCATCATTGGATCTGTTTTTGTGTCAAAAATTGATTTATTTCTTCTGTACTTAAGGTTCACTTCAATCGGTTGTTGTCAATGAAAACAATGAGATATCATATGAAGACAGCAAACAATCGGTTGAAGTCTCCGCTTATCCGATGTCAACCACTTTTGCAATCATTAATGGGTTTGTCATTGAATTCAAAATAATTATTGTTTTAATTGTGTTATTCAATAGAAAACACTTAACGGATCCGACTTTAGATGAGGAATGTCTGGCCGACTGTCTGATCAATGTTGTGGTCAATGCAGACAATGATATGATATATCTCTTCAACACAACCGGGTCTTCAAAACTCGGATCAAATGATTTCAAAAAGTTCTATAAAATGTCTAAAAATCGCTCAAATATTGTGAAAAAAATGATTTTAGAAATGAATTTAAATGAAAATTAAATGCTCTGACACTCAATCACCTCTACCTCTACCCCCCTTTAACCTAACTATTTAGACAGAGATAAACATTTAAAAATTATTTTGAGTCCATCACTGACCAAGGTAATGACCAAGTGGTGACCAAGGTGCAGGTAGGTTGTGATACATCTGATTATTTGGTTTACTTAATATTAATTTAAGCTTTTATTTCATTTTGATGTTGAAATTGATTACTCATTAACTGTTGACAACCAGTTGTTACACAATATGAGTGAAATATGAATACATTTCATCCATTTGTTTGTTAAGTAATATTAAAATCATTTAATATTTGATTATTTTCACCAAAAATGTCCAAAAAGTACAGAAAAGACAGTTTCGAGAGATTCGGTGACGACTTGTGTGAAGAGGTTTTGAGTTATCTATCATTTGATGAAAGGTTTAAATACGAGTGTATTTCACATCAATTCAAACGATTGGTGTTTAATAAACAAAATCTATTGAATTTTCATAAAATTAATTATCAGTTAATTGATCCCAACTATGAAACATCCTTGGTCACAGTATTTGATAATCATGTGCATATCAGTGATGACACGTATTTGGACGAAGGTAAAATATTTTTGGATAAAGTTGAATCAATATTGAAAAAAATGCCAAACATTTCAACAGTTATTATATTTAATGAAAATATTGATGAAATTGTTAGACGTTTTGGAAGTTTTGAAATGAAGTATAAATTATTTGATATTATAATCAAAAACTGCAATAAATTGTCAGAAATTAATGTAAACTTCAGTGAAATGTCTGAACAAAACTTCAAAGACTTCTTCAATAAGTTTGGATCTAATCTTAAAGTAATAAACCGTTTTTCAGTTGCAAGTGATTGTATACCGCAGTCAGTCATTCAGTTATGTCCAGCGCTTACAGTATTTGACTTCACTTTTAATAGTCTGTCGGTTGTCTTCACAGCAGATAAGATATTAGTGACTAAACTGAAGGAAATATGTTTCAGTTATGACAGAGAAGACAAAAATAGATTTGAAATATTGATTGAAAGCAATAAAAATAGTTTGAAATCAATTGATATGAATATTAGGACTAAATTCAGTGAAATTCAAATGCATTTAAGTAAAGATGATTTGAATGTAATTTTTAATTCATTTTCAAAACTATCAAAACTAAGGACTCTTTCAATCGGTTTCCTCAAAACTGATGACTCGATTGGTATTTATTTGAAACAAATTGCAAATAAATGTCAAAATCTTAAGGAAATTGTTATTAAAAGTGTAACCGAAAGCAATCAATTGAAAGAAAATATAATAAATTCATTGAAATATTTCAAACAATTAAAGCGTTTTAAATTCATGGCTAGGGATTGGGATTCAGACATTGCACTGCAAATCAGTTGTAAAGCACTGAGAGATTGCAAACAATTAACTCATTTAGAGTTAGAAGAGATGACAATAGATAATCGTTTCTTTGACGATATTGACAAATATTTACCACAACTGCAAGAGATTGTCATTGAATGCAATGATTTTACAGAAGAGACAATCAACTCATTATCACAACTGAAATATATTCGCCAAATATATATCTCATCAAAAAGTAATACACAAATCAATGAAACATTTGTTATGAAAATCATTGAAAACTGTTCACACATTCAAACAATTCGTTTCAGTAATTATTATTTTGATACCAATCTCTGGGCACTTGATATTTGGAAAATTAGATCCAAAGGTATTGCCAAAAGTGATGTTAAAATTATAATATTGAATCCATATATGGATTATGAAGATGATCTAGATCCTTATGCAATCCTTATATAGATTCTCATACTTTACAAAATATTTATTGTATTTTCTGTTGCATTAATTGAATTATTTTAGAGCAGATTTTAAGAAGAAATTATGCTAGAGTAGTTTCAAATGCATATTGACAACATTTTTACTCAAGATCTTTTTACCACTTTTTATAACAATTGGTTAAAGTTGATCAAGGTAACGACAGAATTTTTAATTTCTCTAAAATCATTCAATTTATTATTTTGAAACTTATAATGATTTCAATGAATGTAAAGGTTTTGGAAATAAATAAAAATATTTTTCAAATAATAAATGGTTTTTCAAAACTCTTTAATAATTTATAAACAATGAGATAATAAAAATCTAATCATTAATATCAATATTAAAACTACTTTTTGGCGATTTCAACACATTTTGTGTTAAAGTTAATGGACTTTAAGTTAAATATGAGATAAATTGAATTGAATTTTGTTTATTCAGAGTAACTTTTAATTTGGACAACAATTCAGTCATTTTTTATATTTTATTTTTAATATTAATTCAAATCTTAATTCAATTCATTTCAAAAATATTTCAAACTTTAGAGTGAAATGAGTGCTAAAGTGTTGAAATCATTGATACCTACCATTCCATACCCTGATATTTCTGTAGCCAAATACATCCTTGATCGTCTCAAACAACTTAATAATAATAAAACAGTTTTAGTCTGTATTTGATTTCAATTTAATTAAATCAATAAAATATATAATTAATTAGATTGACTGCCCGTCCGGTAGAAGACATGATGCGGAACAGGTGTATAACCGCATTCTCAATGTTGCCGCTGCTCTCATTGATTTGGGTCTCAATAAAGGAGATATCGTGTGTTTTGTTGCTCCAAATAGTGACTACTATGCCATTGCTTTATACGGAGTGATGGCAGCGGGCGGTGTATTCTCGGCCTGTAGTGAAGGCAGCACTTATCGTAAATGCCGTCCCTTTTGAACGAAAAATAATCGTTAATTCATTTCATATAACTTAAGGCGAGATCTATAACGGAGTTGAAGACATCGGCGCTAAGTATTTGGTTTGCACTCAACGGAACTTAGAAGACATCAAAAGAGTCGCCAATTCTTTGCCTAACATTAAAGTGAGTCTAAGTTTTGACACAAATATTGAGATTCAGTCAAAAAATAATGAATTCTTTTGCAGAAAATTATTTTAATTGAAAATCAGTGGAAATGTGACGAAAATATTGTCTCATATTTTCAATTATATGATTACAATAACTCTAAATGTGTTTATCAATTGCCTAAAAGGGTTGAATGCGAGACAGACTTTGCAGCACTTCTACTGTCCAGTGGAAGCACTGGACGTCCGAAGCCTATTATAAGAACCCATAAGAATGTACTGAACCTAACGATACAATTTCAACACAAAGAGATCTGGGGCTTAACTGAACAGAGTATACATTCCTGTCAAAACACTTTTGCACACTCGGGTGGTATCACTTTCCTCACACATACTATCGCTTCGGGAGCTGTGGCTGCGATTATGCCCGGCTTTGAAGGAAATAAATTCATTAATTATGTCGAAAAATATAAGGTTTTTATGAAATACTAAACAAACTTTTGAACTGAAAATGAATTCAAACATCAGATTACGAGTGCTTTTCTCGTTCCCTCTTATGTTATATTTCTGGCAAACCATGACTTATCCGGAACTGATTTATCAAGTTTTAAAGAAATAATATGTGCCGGATCTCCACTTCCTGAAGGAATAGCGGAAAAGGTTACACGAAATTTGAAACTCGATTACTTTCGTCAGGGTATGAAGGGTTTGGGCTGTAAAGCATTCAATACTTATTTTTTGATAACAAGGGTATGGTATGACTGAAGTGGGCTTTTGTACTCAAGTCTGGCGCAGCAAGAATTTAGAGCATAGAAAGTCTGTTGGCTGGTGTGTTCCCGACTCCCAGGTAAAAGTTGTGGACAAAGACACAGGTAAACTACTGGGTCCTAATCAAGTAGGAGAGGTATGGATAAAGAGTTATCAAACGACTCCGGGGTATCTGAATTTACACGAAGCAAACGCCGAGTGCTTTGATAGCGAGGGCTTCATCCGTAGCGGAGACGCCGGTTATTACGATGAAAGCGATTTGTTGTATATTATGGACAGATATAAACAGATAATGAAATGCGAAGGCGTTATAGTCTTGCCCTCAGAGTTGGAGCACTTATTGCTGACACACGAAGACGTGTCTGAAGTGGCGGTCATTGGAGTGAAACACCAATATTACGGTGAAATTCCCAAAGCGTTTGTTGTGTTAAAACCTAATCGTAATGTCAGTTCACAAACACTTCTGGAATATATCAATGGAATGGTTAATAGTTATAAGCAATTGAGGGGAGGTTTGGTTATAATTAGTGAATTGCCGAAAACTCCCCTGGGTAAGATAAATAAGACTTGCCTTTCTTAATTGAATCAGAGTTTTGGATAATAGTTGAATGAAAAGACAAGGGGTTTGAGAGTTAACTGACGACAAAAGCAGTTAAATAGTTTATGTTGACATACCTTTACATACCTTTCCTTTTCTTAAAATATAAAAAACGATTTTCTTTTATATCAATATTTTATAATTAATTCTTGTCTTAAATATTATTATATTAATTGTGAAATCATTGACGACTGTAATGAAGTGATTGAGAGGTTTTAGACCAACTTTATCGTTGGGTTAGATTTGGAGTTGACTAAATATAACCATGATAATTTCAATTCTTTGATTTTAGTTCACTTTGCAATTTTATAATTTATTTTTAGATATTATTAAAATGTTTTTTACATTTAATGAGACTTTTATAAAATAAATAAATAATTTGTTTAACAATAAAATGTTAAAACATTTGATTGATTTCCTCTAATGAGCAGAAAAGGGGGCATATCTTTGGTCAGGGTCTCAATCCATGCCATATAAAGTGACGCCGAAACCATATTTTTACGAGGAATGGGTAAAGTCCTGAATGAATGGGTTTTTACATACAATTAAAATGTTTAAACAAACCGTTACTCACATCACAACTAGAGTTGAATTCTTCGAGTATTCGTCCAGAAGTTCCCGAAGTCTTAAATATCTGTTTGTCTTTAAAATCAATTCATTTATTATTAATTGAATTCAATTTAAATCTAAAATTACTTTGTCTTTGAAGCGAAACAATTCATTTTGTAAGCACTCGACGGTCTGTTCGTCAGTCATTGAATTTGACATCAGTTTTATGAAATCGTTTTTCCTATTAATCAAGAATTTAATTGAAATCCAGAATAATATAGACTCAAACATACGTTTCCTCTTTAGGAGGGCTATCAGTATCCGACACCACGTGAACAGCGGATGGGATCCGGAGTTTATTTAATAATTCTTGTAAACTAATGAATAATGAAATACAGTATCAGTTCATTGAAAGACAATAATTGAGTGATACCTGAGTTGATCTGAATTCAGTTGTGATATGTCTTTAGTGACCGAAAACACCCTTAGTTTACACCCTTTCCAAAGAGCATTATTCTTCAGTATGAAGGGTAAGAGAAGGGTTAGGCCTCCGTCATCGTATATCCACCAAACATCTATAGTTCCACTCTTTTGAGGCACTTTGAACCGGTTGGCCAACACTTCAATCCTTGGATCCAATTTAATTAAATCACTGAAATCGTTGACATTTGTCGTCGAATCCAATGATTTAGAAATCGATAAGATTTCAGAGTTTTCTGAAAATGTAATCAATTTTTTGATTGAAAACCAATTCAAACATAAAATAGTTTTTACGTGTATTTGAATTCAAATAATTTTCCACTGAATTGAATGAATCCCGGGTGAAGTAGGCCGAGAAGTCGTGTCCCTCTTTCAGACGAAATATAATTAATGCAAAGTTTGAGTCTAATACTGAACTGTTGGACAATATTTAGATTAAATTTAAACACAAATTGAAATTAAGTTTCAATTACTGAATGATTTCATAATAATCTGCGAGACCTGAGGCCTCGGATGTCTGCCAATTGGTTTTGTAGCCCAACATCACTATATTGGGGGTAAACTTCCCGACCCCGGAGGCCTTAACCACACAATTGTTTAATTAATTCAAAATTTAATTAAATTACTGTAAAATCAATTGAAACCTGCATTAAAATACTGGTGCCGTCACTCATACGATCGGATTCAATGAGTTTGTAAAATGCATTAATATTTTCATCCCTAAGCCATGCCTTTTGTTTAAGAATTGTCTCTTCTTTAGTCTTGTGAGGAATGGGTCCCTGAGCTATGTGTGCCAACAATAGTAGACCATACCGTTTGGTCATATGATTGGCCATATCTACCAGTGATCTCCTGTTTGTTGGGTTACCACTAAGTAATAAAATCATAGGTCTGTAGTGTTTCACGTGATCTGTCTGTGCGTTCAAACGGAAGGTTAAGGTTCGGGCGATATTAAAGAACTGTTCTTCAGTAGACGGACCCCAATTGGCCTTAGCTTTGGGTCAAACAGTCATTAAATACTTGTTTTCAGTGAAACACAAATCAATTCAAACCCGGATTGACGTAAAGCATAGATATATAGATGAGTAGAGTTAAGCCCATAACTACTGCCGCCGACAACACGTCAAACAAAAACATGAGTGCAATGCATACCAAACCCACCAAAAGACTAATCCATTTATTATAATATTTAAAACTGGGTCTAAAACTGAGTGAATTAACCCACGAAACGTGAAATAGAGATAAGTTGACCATAAAGAAAGCGCCCAGGTAGAAGTTTGATATCCAAACCCCCGCTGCGTTTACATCACCGATAGCTATGAATACCGCAGCGATTATAAAGGTTATAAGATATCCATGTCTGGGGTCATTGCCCGGACCATAGCCTTTGCCGAACCATGAGATGAACGGAATTAGATTGTCGTCTGCGAAGGCCTTTCCGTTTCCGTCCAATGGATTGCAAATTATGTTATATATTATTATAAACAAAGTTTTAAGCAAACCTTGAATATTCTCGGAGCAGCCGTATAACAACCCAAACCTGAGGAAAGGGTGGCCGCAAATATCCCCGCGTAGATCAACGGATCGACTTTAAGACTGGTGTGCGTAAGAGCTCCGGATCTCGCCATTACTTGATAGTCGTTGATGAGACCGAAAGGACAACCATTTGTTGACTCACAGGTCCTGTTGTTAGACAAGACGTCTTCAGGATCTCCAGAAGAATAGGCAACAAATGTTGAGCCCGTGAAGAGTATTATAATTGCATACGTGAGCGAAGTGGTGCCAATGGCTAGGAATGTGCCCTTTGGTATAGCAGTGGCCGGATCTTTAAGGTCGGCTGACATACTGGCGCCCGTAAATATACCGGTGACTGACGGGAAAAATACACCAAAAACCCCAAAGAAATTAAATCCATCCCAACGGGGGTACAGATTGTTATGGATTACATATGGCTTCCAACCGGCCATTCCTCTAGACATCTGTCGCTCTCCGGGCGTCATAATAGCGCCGACAAAGTAATCGGTTAGCGATACCAATAGGGTTAGGAAGAAGAACAGTAGTGTCTGAATGAATGGGTCATCAAATTAATGTCAAGTAATTAACAGAATATTCTGTAAAATATTTTTGAATTCTGGTTTTTATGCGTAAATTAACCCCTGATTTGTGAAATGCTTTACATTTTCTGTTTCCCTGATATTAATTGCAATCAATTTTATAATTCACATCATATTTGACATTAAATATGTAATCAGTTTTGAAACCCTTTATCGCATTTACAAAAGTGTTTTATTTGTATGAAAACCGTTGCTTACCTTCGCTTCAAACTCTAGACTAATGAGAGGAATGATAGCAATAATGATTAGACAAATATATCCAACAATTCTCTGATCATTGATTTCTGAGCCACAAATCGTTACATTAAATACCTATCCATTGATTGGAAAATAATTATCACATAAATAGAGATAAAGACAAAAATTGATTAAAATATTACACGAAATATATCGGAAACACTTTCAGCTGTGCCTAAAAGGTTGAGACCAACGAAAGCTGCGTTTGTAAATGTAAACAGAAATCCAATGACACCCCCGGCCTCATGGCCTACACTCCTGGAGATCATAGCATAGATACCTCCGCCGCCTATTATACCATTAGTGCACAGCGCTATCATCGACAGTGTAGTCACTGATGTTATAACCGTTGCGACTAATATCTGAGCCAAAGCTACCACTGTTTGTAAAACTCTCTTAAGTTTAAACTTATAATTACTTCTTATATAAAAGCTTACAAATGCCCGCCTGTCCGGCCATCCAACCCATCCTAAGGAAGAGCATAACCCCAAACAAGTTCATCATTGTTCGGATCTATTAATTTTTTAAAACAGTAATTATTTAAGTGCCCGGGTATCGGGAAGGAGAAGGTCATACATATACGCCGTCAACCCAACCCAGTTTGGTGTCCTTCCCGTCGTTTCCATTATCTCTGGCGTCACTTATTTTCTATTGAAAAACAATTATTACTTAAATTTTATTTTCAAACTTTGAAACAATTTATCTCAAAATCAAAACATGTTTTCCTAAACATTATGTTTTTGATAACAGAATGCAATGTTATCTAAATATTGATTTCAGCCCCTGTAAGGGTGTGTTATGTAATCATTAAGAAATCAATTATAAGATGTTTTTAAATATTGTTAATTAATATTTATTACTAAATCATAAGATTATAAGACTATCTCTGATCTCAATTAATTGTTAAGTAATTTCATTGAACAGCAAAACAAACAAAGTTTTAATCCTTTCTTTCAAAAAAATATTTCATAAGAAATACTTTCAATAATTATTTAATCAAAAGATTATTTGTATTAAAAACAAACCTTTGTTCTCATAAAGTATGGGGAATGTAGTTCATCGATGTTCGGGCGCTTAGACTTTCGGCTGATTGTGTCATAACTCCTGTAAAACTCAATTTTGGGCAAAACCTCGACATTGGATATAACGGACTCTCTTCTGTCAGAACTACTCCAAAGTTTCCTGAAAACACTGGACTTCCGTCGGGCATGTCCTCTGAACACATCATCTGAATTCTCTTCAATAATGTCAATGATCTGTGGATTAACATAAGCCCCTGTAGGCGACACCTGAAATTTGGATGACATGTCTTCTTCTAAAAGACAATTAAAATACAATTAACCCCTTATATTGAGACTAAGCTTTAAATCTGAGTATTTTCACAAAAGATTATATTTTTTATAAATGAATGAAAAAGCACTTGAAATGAATTGCGTGTGAATTACAGATGCATTTATCAGACATTTAAATAGTGATCAGTAAATTGGTAACCATTGAGATGTTATAGGATAATCATCTAGCTCAAGTTTATTCTTGACGTTGACTATGATTTCGGTAATAATCGCGAGATTGAACTGAATTTTGTTTAACATCTCAATGGTAACAGATTTATAGATCAATCTATAGTCCATACAATTGAATCACAACTCGACTGCAGTCACACAAAACTTAAAATAACTTCAAACCAAATATTATTAATAATTTATTATCATTTGGACTAATGTTAAGTGATTTCAAGTACAATTAAAACTGAAATATTATTTCAACTCTTTTTGTTAATATTTTACTCAAATATTATGATTGATTATAAACTCATTAAATATTCTGAAGAAATGAAATGAAATGCTTTGTAATGAAAATGATTTCATAAAAACTACAGAATATTAATAGTTAAACAAAAAACTACCAATCCTTTCGTGAAATCAAACAACAAATACGGATCCGAAGATGAGATTTCACTTTCATTTCAATTAATATTTTTGTAATATTTACACAATTTTTGTCAAAAAAGGATATAATAATAGATTATCTTTAGATAACAGTGTTTTGCCGGCAATTAATTGCTTTAATAATAACTTCCCAAACAAAGAGTTATCAAAACTGTTATTGTATTCATATTTGACAAAATGTTTGATACAATTGTAAACACAATTGAAATACAATTTGAATGAACTTTTATTTAATATAAAATATTCTGTAATTTTTATATTAAATAAATACTTGAATACATAAAGAGCTCACCGTTTGAGTGGACAGTGGAGTCATGATTGCCGTCAATTGGCGTTTGAGGAGACATTCGGACAACAGATAAAGCGTTTAATTATTAAATTGTTTTCAATTAAACACATATTCTGTGAAAACATCTGTTGTTTTAATTGAAAGAAATTATAGAATCGTAACAATAATTGCATTTTAAATGATTAATGAGTCACTTGTTGTACGATTTGTTGTACTGTTGTCTAACTTTTACAATGAATTGTGATTTAGTGTTTAAAACTAATTATAAAAATGGGATAAAAACTGAATTTATTTTTTGGGAATATTATTGAAATAATAATTTAAACATAAACTCAAAATCGGTTTAAATTTGATTACAATATAAGGTATACCTGTAGTCTGTTATAGACTAATAACTTATAAGTTATAACTGTTTGAACGAAAGGATTGAATGTATTTGTAATCAAAATGTTAACATAAATATAAAATATTACCTGGTAAGTAAAAATATATATTAAAAGTGATTTTCATTTGTTATATGAATTTAAGTATTTGTTTGTTTAAAATGTATTTTAAAAATTTGATTATTATTTTGCTTTTCGTTTGCAAACCAAAACTCGGTTTGATTTTGTGCCGATTTCTTGTCTCTATTGATAACAACTGATTGTATGATTGGCTTTAAAATCCACAATTTGTTTAAATTTTATAATATTTTATTGAAATTATTTATTTTTCAATCAATTTTATTATAAAACCATTGAATGACTAGAATTTACAAGTAATGTAAGCTTAGAAAAACTGTTCAAGGATATCTTCCATATATTCCTTTTTATAACAGCTCAGTTCCCCCGAAACTAATTTAAAGCTTGTTTTAAGTACAGTACTGGTCGACTGATACCCAAACTCCGGGTCCACACAATAGCAGACAGAGTCCGAGCACTGAATACCAAAATAATTGCCGTTTATATCGCATTTATAGTGAGAGAAAAGTTCAGTTACTTTATCCCTACTCTTCTCATCCATATCTCTAATCAGTTCCAGTTCTCGCACACAATCTATTGTAAGGAACGGTAGATTGAGATCAAAGAATATTCTTATGGTTTGAATAACAAAAAATAATAAATACTGACTACAGGTTTGGTGTTCAGAATAGTAGCGGTCATTCCTATCCACTTCTGTGTCTTTGTATTTTTCCCCCTTTTTATTGACGCAAAAACAACTGAACCGTTAATTAAATTAATTAATCAATTATTAAATCAATTAATGTTTTTGACGTTTAATACATACGTTGAGCCCAAGCACTGGAGTGGGGCGTAACTGCCGTCTAGGTCACACTTAGGGACGTCATATCCGACCACTAAATAACCCTCGGATTCAATGACTTTAATATCTTCGATGGCTTTCCTATACCTTTCATTGCAATCGGTTTTATAGTCGTATTTATCGTTGCCTTAAGTTTTGTAACAATTAATCAAATAATAAAACATTAAACACATTGTAAATCAATAAATAGAGGTTCAGGGACTAACTGCAAGGTAATTTATCATAGTCTTGCTTTTTCACAGCTCTTTCCCTTATCTTTCCGTCAGAGGTGTTGACACAATACGTATAGTTGTCAACGAACTGAAAGGGTTCGTAATTGCCATTAGGTTTGCACCGCAAGAAATATATGGCATCGATATTGTAGTTCACGGTTTCAGATAACTGTCCATTGAGTTGTGCAAACTGTCGGGAACACACTTCAGTCAAAACAATCAAATCAATCATTTTTGCTAATAATTTATTATACAATACTCACAACAGTCCATATCCTTTGCCTTATCATAAGTAGTGGACCCAAAGATCCGTTTCCCCTCTTTGTCCACACAATGACAACTGAATTGTTGATTGAATTCAATTAAAGTTTTATTTTAATTATTGTATAATTGATTTCATACAGAGTTCCGTTTTTGCACAGTTTGGCCGAGTAGTCACCGAACTCATCGCATTGAGGGATGGGTTTGCCTGCCGTTAATTCACTCATTTTTTGTCCCAATTCTGTGGCATTCCTTTCGCACCCGTATTTACCCTTCTCCTTCAAAACCTCTGAAACTATAAATCAAATCAATAATTAGTTTTAATAAAAATTATTACCAATTAATAAATACGTACTTTTAGTGCACATACTTTTACCATGCTCATCCTTCTGATTACAATACAGATGTGGACCGCACTGAGTGGCCGGTATGTTATTAGTCATCTCCAGGTGACAAACATCACCCTCGTCTGTTTTCAATACAAGTGAATCATTGAAATCAACAAAATCTTTACAATAATTAAATACCTATTTCTTTGACGCAGACATGACAGCACCCGCATTGGGTTGAGTTCTTAAAGGTTATCAAACCCTTTCCTTTGCAGTGAAAATCAGGACAATTGCCAAAAGCATTACAATATGTTGAAGTGCAGGCCATTTCTTGACCCTTAAGTACATTTTGAAAATTAAATAAAATAACAATAAAAAGAAATATAAAATTCATTTTCATTTGATTTTATGATAATTTAATGACATTTTGTTTCAATGAGTTATTTGTAAAACAATTTTCATAACAATATTGCTATGAATTAGTGATAAGTTAGACATAATTGAGATAAACATCATTCCCATGACATTTCACATTTACTTTAATCAAAGTTTTCTTAGAAACTCGTAATTGATTTCGTATTTTCTTCTAACATTAAATATTCACATGCAATACAATAGTTAACTGTGCTTGCACACTTCACACTTCCATACTTATTTATAGTCAATTTATTCGTAAAGAATTCTCAATATACAGTATGTTTAAATTATTTAGAATATTCTGCATTTATTAATGCATTTCCATCAAGGGTAATTTAGTTGTGAATACAAAATAGCCTAGTAGAGTCCTCAGAGATATTTACAAATATTTAAAACTCAGTTATTATTTTCCACTCGATAATAATTATGAGAAATGACATTTTTCAATTAATTTTCATTATTATTAAGCAATTATTGCAGTTATACTTAAACAAAATTATTTGCTATTTATGTTGAGAATTAGGGGATCGTAAACACAAACACCAAACTATATATTCCTGTTCTGTCACTAAAAGGTGAAATTATACAACAAAACTGCAATCAATTAGATTTAATTCATTCATTCAATCGTATGAATGGTTTTTTGAATAATTCAATTGAAAGCCAAAAATCTATTGCTATTACAGTCGTCTATCACTTGAAATGACTATCAATTGGAGTAAAACACTAACGGAATAGTGAATCAGTGAATCAGTTGATGAGAAGGTGAAGAATAAAGTGGTAAAACTTGAAGTCTATGTGTATGTGATTGGAATGGGTTTTAGTCTGGTTTATGGTTTCTATAGGGGAAAGGATTGAATCATTCATTCAATCTATACTTTAATTCAATAGTTTTGTTGAAATCCTATTAACTTTTGGCATAAAGTTGACATTTGGGGCGAAATTTCCTATGAATTAACAAAATGTAATAAAATTTGAGTGAATATGAGGTCAAAGACTAATATAATATACAATTCTTCCCTTTGTTTTGCTGAGAGATGTCTATAAGTGTTTGACATTTACTACGCACTCAGTAATCAAACAAAAGTATTGATTCAATGTTTTATTGATTATCTGAAGTGAAATTGATTTACATTTTCATAGCAATTATTGTCATATATTTTTTGTAATATTGTGTCAAATCATTGATTTTATTTAATTTGATTTATTCTTACATACATTTATCAAATCTCAGACACAAACAGAGGTTAAAATCAATTTTTGAAGTTTTCTTTTCACTCATTATTACAAATATTTTTATATAAATATTTAAGAATTTTATCATAAATTTTAAATCAATTTTTGTGAATCTCTTTCAATATTTTAATCAAAAATTAATCAATAATTTAATGTCAAAATCCAATAAAACGTTTGAATGAATGATAGCTTAAATATTTTTGAAGATTTTTTTCTCATTATTTTTTTGAACAAATCTAAGGGTTTATAAAAACGTTTGGATAAAGTCTTCCGATATTCAGAGCAAACAATTCCAGTGCTTTCAATCAAAACCATTGGTCTGTAAATGAAGTTTATTTTTATACATAACTAGAGATCAATATTTTTACACAAATATAAAAACATATAATTTGATTGAAATTTAAATTCAAACTCAAATCTCTGTTCAAAATATTTATATGAGTTTTAAAATGTAAAATAAATTGAAATCATTTTTATTTCAGTAATATTTTATTGATTTTTTGTCACAAATGAGGAAACTTTAAAATAATTGAAGTATTATTGAAAGATTTAAATAATAAAAACAAGAACTTAATTCCTGTCTATAATATTGAATTTACATTGATCAATTTATTTAATACCCTGATTGGTATTATCAATATCTCTATAACTCTAATAATCAATAAAATTATTATATAAAATATATATAACTTATTAGCAAATAAGACAAGAGTTTTGATTCTTTATCCAAAAATATTTGTCTAATATTGTATTTGAATAATAAATGTTTGAAATAAAGAAATATTTTCTGATTTACTGCTAATTTGATTAAATATTTACTTTAAGGAAAGACTTTATAATTCAATAATTCAATGATCTATTGTTTGGTTTTATATTTCAATATAAAAATCAATTTTTACATCAAATGATAGACTAATGCTTCAGAAAAGCTAAAGTTGACTCAAATTTCTTCTCAAAATTAAATTATTGTCCGAAAAATGTCGAAAGAGTTTGAGTTTTAATAAAATAGTAAAACAAAAATAATTTAATTATTTTTCACTTCAAACATACATTTCAGTGATTTATCTATTAATACGATTAAGTAATGCATAACTAAATTAAAATATCTCTTCTCTTATGTCTCACTCAACTCATCATTGGTTTCAGTAATTGTATTGAAATTTGATTTGAAATGAAATAAATAAATAAAAAATAGTTTTATTTGAAATTCATTTAAAATTCAATTTATTTTTTAATCTTTTATTGAATTCTGAGTTTTTATGAATTTTAATAAACTTTTGTTGAAATTAAGTAAAAAATGACATTTCATGAATGACTGAATGTTTGAGATATTTGAATGAATTATTTTCAATTTATATTCAGATTATGAGATGATTCTGAATATTTTATATTCAAATTATTTATATTTTAATAAAATGTTGTAAATTTAAAAAAGTGTTGATTTGTTTAATATTTTCATTGATTTTAACATTTATAGGAATTCCTATAACATTTCATGTAATGGACAGTCATATTGATATTTTCACTCATTTTGAAATAATAATGAAAATGTCATCAAAACCTATGATTACATAACTTATCATTTAAACAATTGAATCAACACTTCATCCAATGCTCGGCTTTTATTTCAACTCTAAATAGTGTTAATAATTGATAAACTGATGGATCCTTTGACACACATTTTGCTTTATAACATCTATTAACCCAGTGTTTAGTCTCTAAAAACACAATTCGCACCCAATTATAGACATTAAGAGATATTTTGAAATCACTTACTCTTTCTGTTTATATGAAGAGGTATTTGGCTATTATAGGAAGAGTGGACTACATTTTACTATAGATACGGAATTGATCCCATGTCCGGCCTCTAGGTATTACAGAATGTCTGTAAAGGTCTGTAAAGAATGTATGAAAACTAAAATTAATATATAATTAAATCGTAACCAAGATAATTTGAAAACTGGAAATAAAAATATTTCAGTAAACAGAAAGTATTTTAAAATCAGCATGCACAAAATTGGTTGAATTATGAAAACCTAAAAATAGTTTCACTGAAATTTCATTATTCCGTGTTTTAATACAAAATCAAATAAATATTTTCCAATTTATAAACAATTTTTGATAAATTTGATAACAATTTTAAGTAAACATTGAAAATATGTTTCAAACAAAAACACATTTACTGTAATCACAAATAATTTGTATATATTTTCAATTCATTTATGAAAAATGCAGACAATTTTCAAATAAGTAATTTATTTAATGCTTTGTTAAACAAATGTAAGTTTAATATAAAATAAATAATTTTGAACTCATTTTCTGTTTTTAATCTGTTTTTAATTTCAATCAAATAATGAAATGATTTTTAATTTTTCTAAATATTTTTTATAAAACCTTTTTTGAAACTATTTATACATTTTCTGTGATATTTATGAATTGTTTGAAACAATGCTTTGAATAATTAATTAACATTTCATATCATTTGCAATACATTTGTAAATTATTAAAAGAGATCACAATATGATTCATACTTTTTGTCAGTTGTGCACAACTTTTGCTGAATTACAAGACATTTATTTATCTTTTGTTTCACTACAAGAAAAATAACTTAGTTTTTGAAATTCAATTCAATTTATAAGACTTTTCTCTCTTTACAGCTATTGAACAGAAAAAGCAAAGATTAATATTAAAGACAAAAAGTGTTTTGAAAATAAATTTTTGTTGCATTGGTGTGAAAAAGGGGACAAAAATTTGAATTTCAATACTTTGTCGATAAAATCAGATTAAGTTAACAAAAAATAATTTTTAATTTTAAGGAAAGTCGTTTCAATCGATGCTTTTTGAACGTTTGAAACCATTAGATATATCCCTGGAATCTAAAGCACCGGCACTTATAATGACTTTTCTTCAAACAACTCTGTATTTCTCATCAAAAGTGTTATTACATTAAATGCTGACAAAAGACAAAGACTGGTCTCAAATATAACAACTTAATGAATGTATACTTATTTGAGACATGAATTTGAAGCTTTTATTTCAGCAAATATTGACAAAACTTTAAATCGATTTCTGACTTCAATTAAATTAAATTTATGTCTGACTTAAGTATTCATAACTAAATTGAGCTCAAAATTAATTTTTTATAAATTCTGTGATTTATTCAGTGATTCATTAAATTCAGGGAAAATAGTCAATAATTTTCACTAATTTTATTCAAGAATTAGTTATTTTCTAAATTACATTAATTTTTCATACAATCAATGTTGAGATAAAATTCAATTATAATTCAGACATAAATGTCAAACAAAAACAAGGAATGAATTGAATTGTAAAATAATTTCGTGTATTTTTGAATTGAATTTTTGTTCAAATGATTGAATTCTTGTTTTACTATAAGGGCTTATGATCTGAACATCTGTTCAAATGTTTTTAAACCAATGAGTGATGCCATCAATAAAAGATGAAGATATGGTCACTGAAAAAGACCTCAAATGACACTTCATATGAAAGGATTTAATATTTATTAAGTTTTTGACAATTTTGACACATATTATGGGTTGGGATCCAGAGTTCAATAATACAACACTTTATAAAATATTCAATTAATGACTAAATTTGAAAAATGTTAGGAATATTAAGAAATAATTTTAATTAAAGTCTCTTTAATTGATATTTTTGTCGACAGAGAAGAAAAATACAATGAATTGTCAAAAAAAAGAGGAACTCATTGAACAGTGATTTCTCAAGATCTCAGCGCTTTATAGCCGTAATAGCAGATCATTAATGAAACTCAAAGAAAGTCATCGATATATTGAAAAAGAGGTTTCAGTCGATAAGAGTTGACATTTTCATAGAAATCTGAAAATATCTGAGGATTTTGTGACTTATTCCTCGAGTAATCAATAAATTTTTAAAAACAAAGTTATTTTCTATTTTCTCTCTCTTTTCCTTCAATTGAGTATTGATTTTATTTTATTTCTCAAATGCTATCAAAATATGTAATTGTTTTTGAAATTTGATATCAGTTTTGATACCGACAGCTATTTTCAAAATAAAATGGTCTGATATTTGTATTCAATAAAAACGGATTTGAAATTATTTGCACAAAAGTGTCAATTGTTTTATTGTGTAATAAATATCTAAATATTTTTGCATATATGTTGTGCAAAGGTTTTATCGATTAGTTTAAACCAAATCATAAATTCTTATGAAAAATATTTTCTTTAAATATTTTTCAATCATTTTTATTGTTCTCCAGTTTCTAATAAAAAATGACTGTAAGATAAATATTCCGGGAAAAAGAGTATTTGAATAATAGTTTTGATTAGATTTTGTTGAGACATTGATTTTGTATAGGAATAGTGCACAATATTTACTGAATTGTCAGCATTTGAGACGATTTTCTACTATTTCTCACACATTCTTCACTTAAGAATAAATCGATTCCGGCTTTCAATCGATTGTTTGCCGCAAATGTGTTTAGATTTTAAGCATTTTCTCTCAAATTATTTCTTATTATTCAAGTTTTGTCTCAAAATTAGTTGATTAAACATTTGCCTAAACTTTGTGAACGTTAACGAGAATTCATTCATTAATTATATTCTTTAGGCATAAGTAATAAATTCTTGCATTAAATCATTAGTTTTGAAAATTTCTCGCAAATCTCTAATGAATTCATTGATTAGTTTTTATTGATTTACAGACAAACCACTCATAAGTTTGTTTGAAATTTTACAAAACTATTGTTTGAAATCATCAAAAGGCTTGAAATGCAATCAAGTCTTGAGTTTCATTAATATTTAAATTAATTTTTTACAACACTTTTCATTTAATTTATCAAAACATCGGATAAATTAAAGCATTGGTTGAGAAGACAATCACAATAAGCGATAAAACAATTATTTCATTATCAAAACAATTGCAAAAAAATTGATTGAAATCATTGATTATATGAACCAAAGGTGTGTCCAATAAATATAAATTCCTGTGATTTGAATACAAAACCAAAATATTAGGTCAAAAGCAAACCAATAAATGAAAGCAAAGACCGATTAATCAATTTTTCATATGATTTATGTTTTTGTCTATTATTTGATATTTGAAACAAAATATATTAATGAAACAAATTATTCAAATTGTCTTTCAATGGTATTAACCTTTAAATCCTGGGTTAAATTCAGTGCTATTTATAGCACAAGTGTTTAATGGCATTGAAAACAATGCGATATAAAGTGATAGTCTTTGATAGGAATTGTTTGAAAATTTAATGAAAACTAATTCAGTTTCAAATCATCTGAGATAAAATATATTTGAATACAAGTCATGCGTGTATTGAATATAATTATCGATAAAATAGAGACAGATATTTGAATAACCAGTTTTCAGATCCAATACTCTATTGTCTATGAATTGAATAGTTTTTTCACTTCAACTGATAAGCAATGTTAAAGTGTCTGCAAATAAAATATTTGAATATTTGTTGAAATAAAACGTTTTTTCAAATCATTTAATATTTGATAAGATTTTGATTGAATTCAATTCATTTGAAAAGAGGTTTCAATCATTGAATGGTTTTTTTCTCTTTCCATAATATTTAGTGATTTTGAAGTTAAAAAAGTTTTTCAATACTTTTCGCTTTTCATTGACTTTCAGTTCGTTTGTGAATCAAAAGTCTTTTCAAATGATTGCTTAGATTTGATGTATTTATTGATCGTAAGAGTGATTTTGATGACAAAAATAATTAAATTAATGATTAGTTTAACGATTTTTGCTAATCAAATAATACCCGTGTGAAACAACTTATTCTCAAATCAATTGCATTTTGTGCTGAATTGAAAACAGACTCAAAGCATATGTTAATCGACTGAATGAACGATATGTTGACAAAAGTATTTCACAGAACTGTTGTCTAACTGTTCTTTGGATTACAAGCCTCTCTTGAGTTTGACTTTATCTATGATCGGATCAAAACATCTTTGGATAAAATCAATAAAATTTCTATTCATTTGTGATATTTTTTTATAAAAAGATTTAATACAGAAATTGTAAGCAATTGTTATAATAATAGAAATAATTGAATAAAAAGATATTGAATGAGAATATGGTATAAAAATAACTGAATAATGAGATGACATTCAACACATACTATCAAATGTTGAGTTAATGGCAATAAAACGCAAACTTTTCTGAAGAGAGAGGAAAAGGCTTTTTGGACACAAAACGATCGATAAATTGCAATCTTAGAGACAAACTCTTGAACGCATGAGTCAAACAAGAAGTGGTAAATACAGTAAAAATGGAGAACTGGGTTCACAACCAATCAAGTGATGAATCGCTCAATACTTTGACCGTAATTTGCATCCGCAAGAAGTGCCACAACAGCCAGAACTGCCAGCACTCGATCCAGTCGTACCCAAACTGTGCGGCACCAGTGGTTCAGTGATAGCCGGGCCCATCGACTATAGTAATGAACAAATATAAATTCATGACATGTACTTTAGTGGTCTGTAATGTGATCTCTTTGGTGGCGATGTTTATCGCCGCCTTCTGGGGCTTCACTTACCCGACAATTGTGATCGACGACTACGAAAGCGGCAAATCGGCAATTGTGGCCACTTTTATGTGCGTCCTGTCCTGTGTCTGCTTGTGTGGACTCAATTACCAAAACTATTATCTCTTAATAATCTACGGTTGTATTCATGTGCTGATTATGTTTAACCAAGTGTTCAGTGTTTTGCCATTCAGTTGGACCCGAATACCCAACTACCCGGTGGTGGGGGACGTGTCCACACAGATCTATGTGTTGGCGCTTCCAAAGATAACTTTAGTTATATTTGCGTTTATCTTAGCCTTTAAACTAAGAAGAGATGAAATACAACGAAAACTTAGTCGATCTGATCCTAGATGTAGGTGTGAGAGCACAAGAAGTACCGCCAGTCGACAAAGTCTCCGCAGTTTTCACAATACGCCACTCGAAGGCCAATTACCGCCTCCTCTTCCGCCGCCAAACGCCATAATACGGACGCCACCACTATATCCGATGCATAGGCCCAGCCTTTCCAACCCTCCGCCACCACCGCTGGCGCCTATGTGTCGTACGCCACCACTTCACGGGCCAATCAACGGCCCGCTGTCGGGACCCCCGGGCACTCCACCCTGGAGGACTGAACGCAAATGGAGTGCCACAGAGAGGGCCAGAGAGTATGAGCGCCACTACTATCGTGATGTCTATAATCCCAACTATTAGTTATGAAATCCAAACCAAATATAACATCAAATACTGAATGTATTGATTGTTTGCCGTCCTTTCGGTTGTATTAATAAATGCAAAAACAAGTAATCGATTGAAGTATTGATTGGAAGTCTCTCTCAACTCATGATAACCGAAGAAACAAATGGTCTGAAGAACAGTACTCTCACTGTCTGTCTCTTTAACGGTATTATTGGCTTAAATGACAAAATAATGCAAAGAAATAGTTGTGTTTGAAATCAATGTGAAAATTATTTGCAAAAAAAATGTGAAAGTTTTGCATAATTTCATTGATTAAACAGTTTTTGTGTCGAAACGAACGATGAATTAAATATGAAATGTCAGTTAAAAACCGGTTGTTAATCACAAAAGTGGCAAAAATTGGTAATACTTTGTAATTGTTATCTATTTTTAAATTATTAACAAAAACACTGTTCAGAGCTTTGCGTGACTTTTCTTTGGATACAAATTGAAGTAAAATCTCTTAATTAACTGAAACTATAATTACTCAATGAATTGTTTGAATAGGTTTTGCAATTATTTTTTGCTTTTCTCGGATAAAAATAATATAAAAGTCAAACAGATTATACATTTTTTGTCCATTAATTAAATGTATAAAAACCTTAACAAAGACTCAAAGACTGAACTTATTTATCAATTTTTCTAAAAATTAAGACAACTTTTGCTCACATTTTCATATTTATAGACAGATCTGTAATGAAGTTATTATAAGGTTTTGTGAATGTATTGTAGTTTTGATGAATCTATTGCTTCACTTGAGTATTGAGTACTGAGTTCTCAGTATTAACTCATTTCTACGAATAATTTTGTTTCTTAAGAGCTTTTGTGATAAGTTTTGGTGAAAAAAATGAGTCAAACAAATGATATCAAATGAAAACAGATCTGAAATGAAGAACTAAAAACTTCTTTCCAGAGATTATAACAAAAAATCGTTTTCAATAATGAAATGATTTTTTGGATCTCTTTTTCCCAAAGATTTATAAATATTTTAAAAATGATAACAAATAAAAAGCAATGAATTCATTGGAATAAGAGTACAATATATTTGCATAACTTTTATGAAAATACTTTTGAAAATTATATAAATTTCAAATCAAATATTGATTTCCTCTCAAAAAGTAAACAACCATTGGTTTGAATGCTAAACTGATTTAAAGTTTTTTTTGTTAGGATTAGATTTAGGATTGAGTTAACCTTCATGTACTCCTAGCCCTCCATGTCCTCCAATATACGGTATTTTTGATTGAATTTATCTTTAATTTTGTAGTAATAAAAGATTATAAAAACTAATTTCATGGCCTCAACACTAAAGAGTGAGTGAGAGATCAGTTTTTAACTCATATTAAGTCTCAGTCACTCAATCAAAGTCATTATCATTTTTATGAATACAATATATAGTCTATTATATAATATATAAGATTTAGTTCTTGTATTACTTTTAATGGTTTTCAATCCTTTCCAGTGATTTATGACTGAGAAAGAGTCTAAAAAAGACTGAAAGCCGTTATGATTGAAATATTTGAACAAAATATTATATGAAATGTCATTTAGAATAACTAAAAATAAGAAACACTTGAAGTAATCCCCGAAAAAAATAAACTGAAAAATTGAAACTTTTTTATAGAGAAAACATTGAAAATAAAATACAGTTTTGTTTGATATCAATATTGGAAATGAATTTTTCAATCATTTTTTATGTAGTTATTAATGCTATGAAAAGCAAATATTCTGAGAAATATTCATCACATCTCTAATAAACTTGATTTTTATCATTAGTTTATTATTCAGAGACATTTACTTTTCTTTACACAAGAAATTAAAATACATTCATAAGACTTTTGTTGAAAATGAATATTCTTTACAATAACTTACTATTAAATCATTAATTCTGAGCGAAAACTGATTACATATTCTGAAACTAAAAATATAATAATTTATAGCAATTATTAGTGAAAAGATTTTTTTGTTCATAACTTTTAGTAATAAATAAAATGTAATAATAATACTAAAGGTTTTTACAATAAAAAACATTTCTTTACATAAAAATTATTAATACATTTGATTAACAATTTATAAATACATTGAGATATTGATGTCAAATAAGCGATGAATTTATTTGAGCTTTTTATGGACACTAAGAGTACAAATATATTATCCGATGAAAAGACAAAATTAATAATAATTTAATGAAATTTGTTATTCATTTTAATTAAGACTGAAATTAATGGCAAATATTGTTATAAATATAAATATAATTGTATTTTTATTGTTTTTATTTTTCCTATCAATCATGTGTTGCGTTAATTAGAGATTCTGCTTCACATGTCATCCAAAGCACGAAATACTGTCTGAAAATATCTAAACACGAAAATTGTGACCGAAATAGAGATATAAGAAAAATATTGTAAATCTATTACTCAAACAATTGTATTGTATATAAGATAAGGACTACTTCTTCACTGAATGGCAAATGTCTTTTACTTCTAACAAATAATTTGTGTTAAAAACTGTTTTATTGCTCAAAACTACTCGATGCCGATCACAAAATAAATGGTTTGCTCTCAAAGTGTTGGTCGAAATGAAAAATGTCTTCAAAAAGAAAATATAAAAGAAGTAAACGATTGAATCGATTGAATGATAAAAATAAGACAATTTCTATAACAATATCAATATCTCATCAAAAATATGAGATTCAGTCATATCTCTCAATATTATAGACATGTTTTTGTGTGCTTTTAAACCACACGAAAACTCTTTTCAAATAAATTCTATGAAATTTTTTTTTCTTTAAAATCTAATTGAAAATCAAATTTATGTTTAAAACTCTGAGATATAGACAACAACTGAATAAAAATTACTAAAAATACTTAAATTCCTGCCATTTTTGGTCAAATAATTGTTTTTGTAGACAATATAATGTTAAACACAATCTATTGACTATGAAATCGGTTAATGTTTTATCATTTGTAGGCAACAAAAGATGTATAATATATATATAAATACAGTTATGAATGTTATTGTATAAAAATATAGACATTTATTTCATTTCAATTATTATTGTATAAAAGTTTTAATTTTCAGAATCAATACAACAAAACACTGTATGAATAGCTCTTGTAGTCTAAAAAACATTAATAATAACTCATTTTTGTAGAAAAAGTATTTAATTCTATAAAAGACTAGAATTAAAGACAATTATTAGCAGATGTTATGAAGAGGTCTTCCTTTTGAATAAATTGTTTTTATATATAAATGTCATTTTATTTCTCTTGTGTTAGGCTTTTGTTTGTTTTATCAAAAACTTATAAAAACAGTAATGTTTTCTCAATCGACGACTCATTTGATCCGCTTTTTATCTATCTTTGCGAACCTAAGCATCAATTTATTGATTGAAAATACGGCAAAACTATTGATAAAATATAAGACAAACGCAAAGACAAACTCATATAAGAGTGTACTGTATATCGAAAATTGATGTCTAAGTAAAGTCTTCACATATGAAGATATTTACGGCAGAAATAAATTGCAAACTACCAGTGCTTAGCAATGAAACAGATTATGATATTCTTGCGAAAAACATTTCACAAATAATAATATAATATATTATTTGAAAAAGTGATAAAAAGTGGAAATCAATAGAAAGAAGAAAAATAACAATAACTTAATAGTGAAGAAAAAATTTGTCCAATAATTCACTTCTTCTATGTCTCACAACAACACTCTTAAGAATCTTATCGTTACTTTTATTTCATTAAATTTTTATACATTTTATGACAAATATATAATAAAATAAATCGATTTTAAAAGTAACCAAAAAGTAGTAATAAAGTGTGAACTCAGCAAAACTGAACGACAAATACCTTGGATATAGACTAGTGTTTCGTTGACCTCAACGGAAAGGATGACATTTCTTATAAGATAAACGAGAGTTTTAGGAGATTTTGCTTTTTTAGGAGAAAAGCATTTGCCGTAAAAAACAATGAAATCCTTTGCAGTAATAATCTTTTAGACAATAGACTTATATATCATTAAGTTTTGAATAATTTATTTCAGATTCATATTTGTATTCATTTAATAGAGACTTAAATCTCAATACAAAACTCTGTTTTGAAAAAATAGATAAAAAGGGTTTAGTATTCATAATCGATATCAGTATTTGTCAACACGTGTGTCATTTCATATGACATTTCAGTACATATTTATAGACATATTATATAATCTGTTGCAAAATCTCGGACCCGGAGTCTAATGCCATCGGAATAACAATTACTAATTCCGGAATTCTCCAGAGATTTAATGACATTTTCGTGTGTTATATAAGTCATGGGTTCTCTGCACACAAATACACACATAAAAACCTTATTGTGTCAGGGCACAGCCAAAAGATATAGTATTCCCCTGTTTTGCATATTATCGTAAAATTGTGATATAAATTCAATTTAATATTTCAATGGTTACAAAGTTTTTATATTATTTGAATTTAATTTAATGACATTTATGCCCCTTTAAAATGAAATATTCATTACTTCTAATGACAACCCCTGTTATACCCCTGATATTTTGCATAAAATATTTATTGACTCCAAATACATATAAACTCTGCGTTTCAGTGAATAAATATATTTTGTTCACAGTTTTAGACGTATTTTTAGATTTGATTCAAAGCTTTTGATAATTATTTTTGCTTTTATTATAAACTTTTAATTATTTTTGTCTAATATTTCAGTTTTATTTGAAGTCAAATATTATTATGAATTTTATGCAAATTTTTGTCAATGTTTTGGATTTTAATAAATTTTCTTCACAAAATTCTTTAAGCCTTTACTTTCAAACATTCAATGAATTGTTGATTAGGTTTTGATGAGGGTTTGCAGGAATCAACCAATTTTTGACAGCAATGGCAAAGAATTTGTGAAAATATTTATTTGAATTTCATTCAACTTATTGTTATTTGAAGACTCAGTAATGGCTTTCAAATCAAAGTTAATTTGATTTGTTTAACGATATTACGACTGTTTGGTCCGAAGTTTCCCTTAAATATCAGCGGTTAGGGGCTGTGCTGTGACATAGGTTTAAAGTGGTTTATAATCATAAAAGAGAGTCAATACTTGTGAGATATAGAGATGAAAATGGATGTCAATTGTGCTCTGGATTTATATAAAGGCAATGATTCACACATTCTTTGCCATCAATTTGGCAAACATTTTGCAATCAATTGTTTGAATCCAAAAATTTATTATCATTTTTGGCCCAAAAAACTATAATTCTTACAAAATTTGATAAATATTTGCAATTAATTGAATGCTTGAATGGCTGACAATGAATGCAAAGAATAGCTCAGACGTGGACTGAAGAACAGTCAGAAGAGGATTGAATGCAAGAGATAGAGAGCAACCGAAAAATGAGAGAGAGAGAGAGAGAGAGAGAGAGAGAGA